>CM050842.1:36050460-36212960 GCA_027580175.1 Siniperca scherzeri | reverse complement strand
AACTGTGACTGTTCCACCAGTAGAACACATATGTAAACTAGTTTACCTGTTATGTTCTGTGTCACAGATATCCTACTGTCCTTTGTCACCTCAGTCTTTGCAGGCAAACAATGGATGCTATGTACTGAACAGCTGATTTGGAAACCCCAGATGCTGGGCTTCCAGCACATGAATGCAGCATAACAGCTAAAGGATTAAAAATGGAAATTCCAGCTCCAATGTGAACAAAATCTAACTAACCTATCAATGGGAAGAGGGCTGTCTAAGACATATCTGTTTATAACTTTTTGTGATTTAGACCAGATGTGAAACATACTGCACCTCACTGGTAGAGGTTAAAAGAAACAAACTCTCCAACCCACAGATTACTTCACTTCAGTCAGATTACTTTCTAATACAGTCGATGGTCTGTACGGCTCTGTGCTTGTGCCATTAAAACATTTTCAGAAGATGTCTTTCTAATTCAAAGATAAGGATGATGACAGAGATATGCACTGCTTTCAACTGACGACTTGCATAAGATTCATGCCTGAAACGTCTGTCATCACTTTATCTGTAAAGCTGATTTTTCTTTATTCTGTTGTCATTCTTTGCGCTCTCTTTTTAACATTTAAACTTGTGGTGCCCTCATGTTTACTCGTTCAGATATATTTCATGAGTTTGGTGATGCTTTTATTCAATGAAATATACACATTGTTTGAAAAGTCGAATGTATTAAACTATAATGTTTTGCTTATCAGTAGGGTATTATTAACCTATTGTCATTGTTGCTATTACTGTACATTTTCTACATATTTAACAGGGCTCTGATGGGAATAAAAAAATACATTTTGTCAAACACATTTTTACTACTTTTATCTCTCTGCCTTTTTATTGGCTCTAGGGCCTATTAGGTTTCATTTTTAATGCCACACTGTAAAGTATTTTTATTTCATTTTTTTTATCTTTTGTGTTTTGCTTTTAATGCCATACTGTAAAGTATTTTTACTTTATTTTTATTGATTTAATTTATGAAAGGTGCTATACAAATAAAGCTATCATCATTATTATTAATTCAACAACACCCAACAATTCTATTTTGTAATGATAAACTTTATTGAGAGAGCAGAATTCACATTAAATATACAGAGAAAACATGATCTATCCAATGCAGATATTAAACCAGGTCAATATTAAAGAGAAAAAACAGATAAGTTGCTGGGTGTAGATACAGTTTCAGGGTATCCATAAATACTAAAAGTGCCACTGTATGCAATGAAGTTTGGTATCTGGTTTGAAAATGAGGCGGTATTATTATATTAGGCCTACTTTCCAAAAATAAAAAAACAATAATCCTTGTAAGATATCACATTGTTTTTGAAATCATCATTTCCTTTACAACATACCATCATTTCTTATTATGGCGTACATCTTGAATTACGTTAGTTTGTAGTTCGTCCTCCTACTTTTTACAAAATGGCACGTAAATGCGACCAATTCAACAGCTGGAGTACGGACTTTCCCATCAGCACGGGAACGCAGCACTTTAGATGCGGCTTTAAAGACTGACTGGTCCGCAGAAAAATGTAACTGATTCTGGATCTGACAGTTGCCAGTCCATGTCTATCAATATCAGACAGAGCCCGTTTTAACGGTGAGAACAAAGGATAGACTGTAGCAAGACTTTACTGAGGGAAGGAAAGTAACGCCTCAGCCCAGTGGGTGGCAGACATCTCTTTTCATTCCTACTAGCCTACTAAGTTTTTCCACATCCTGTGCAGCCTCCCTTCGCTGCTTACCTGTAGATGCAACTTTTTACTTATAGGTTGTCATTAATACCCACTTTCAGTATGTTTTCTTATTCAAACCCAAGAGCTTTTAGCAGGCTGTGTGTGCTTAGCGTCTTGTTGCTGTTTGTTTCGGGAGAGAAAGTGTTCGACAGTCGGTCCGGGATGATCCAGGAGCTCCGGACAGCCCTGGCTGACCTGGCCGGGGAGGGAAGGACCTACCTGGGCAGGCTGGCTGGGGAGCAGACGGTGCTGTCGGTACAGAAGGTGAGAGATAGAAACTAGAGTTTAACGTCAGTAGAAGAGTCCAACAGTGTGTGCATGGCTTACTGAAGAAGGCCAATACGCAAAATATGCATTTGCATACGTATTTAATGTCTGACAAGGGAACAGAAATATGTAGGCTATTTCCTGTAGGCTAGCCTATCCTAACAACAAAGGGAGGCATGATATAAAGCAACTGTCTTACATCAACGCGCGTGATAGCCTGGGAAGACTTTATTTGAAAGTATAGGCTACGAGTTTAGCACGGTATATATTCATGTGCGCGTTGTAACATAATCTGTTATAGGCCGAATATTCTTTAGACATACATTTTAACACGTGGCTTTGAGGTGTGTTGCTAACTTGGTCACAAACATAGCTTACATGAGGGGAGCGTTGACCTCTGCCATGTTGTCTGATGTAATGTGTCGAGCAACATGTAGTTACTTCCTGGTTCGATTCTTTTCACCCTCTGTCTTAACCATGTCTCCTGTGAGGGGGGGTTATAGCCAGTTCAGTGGTCTGTCCGCTGACCAGGGTCGCTAACACGGATCACTGGTTGCTACCACTAGGGGTGCTGAAGCTAGTGGTCGGCCGAATGTATGTCAGAAATCAAAATCCTTTGTCTATTAAATATACTCTCTTATCGATTATGCCTATATTCTTATTGTTGCACTGTAGCCTATGTTGCAGTTTGTGTTGTTATACCTAGATATTATTAAATCTATCTATCTATCTATCTATCTATCTATCCACAGCATGTGAGTAGCTATTTTATTTAACTGTTTATAAATATGAACCAGTGGTCCACATGGACTTTTTCGTCCAGACCAGTTGGTCCTTCTGGTCCTTCTGGTCCTTCGCATGGTCCTAATCCACCACACACCTCTTCTGTCTTATCTCCCCATCTCCCTTCTCTCTCCTTTAGCTGTGTGGTACATTGTTAGCCTTAATGCATTGCTTTTGTTGATGGAGACAAGTAAACACCACAAATTAATATAATAATAATAATAATATTTTGTCTATGAATTATATTCATTGACAATGATTGTTGATTAGGCCTAGATTGTATTTTTATTGTTGTACTGTATTTTGAAGTGTGTGAGATAGATAGATAGATAGATAGATAGATAGATAGATAGATAAAAATGTATGCTTATATCTAGGTATAGCCTATCTCTTTCTACCTAGCTACAGTGTACTGCCCCACAAAGGAGATTTAAAATAACAGTAATGGTAATAATATTAATAATAATAGTAATGATAATAAATGTAGCAGCTGTTGTCAAGCAGGAACATGGGGGCAGCAGGTGGCCCGCACTTATAGATCCAGACTCTACGGCTCAGGAGCCAAAAATACCTGCTGAAAGTAGGTCACGATAACTACTTTTGTTGGACGATATATTGTCCCAGCAATAATTTTATTAATTAATTTTAAGGTCATTTGAATTGCATTCCATCACAAGGGAGAGATGCAGAAAAATAACAAACTCACTACAGGGACATTATATATTTGAAGTAAAAAAAGTTTTTTTTTTTAAATCTACAAAGGGACGGAGAAGATCAAACAAACTATTTCAATATTTACAAGCTATAGGAACACTGTGATCCAGAGATCCGGAGAGAAAGAGTCATAGAGAAGCTCAAACCTGCTGCCCCACACGCCGCACCTACTGACACGGTGCAAGAGGAGAGACGAGACCCAACTGTTGGCAGAAGAGCCGAGGACTGCGATTACTCTGAAAAGCATGCAGGGGAATAAATCACAATATCTTATATAATATGGAGTGAGTAGCTGCCTGAGCCCCACCCACGATGAAAGAGAGGACAGAAGCAATGCGACCAGAAATGACAAAACATGTCTCAGCATAGTTTTTTCTATTCATTCGGCTTAGGTGCTGTGAAAAAATGTTTAAGTCAAGCCAAGTCTTATAATGGTAGGGAAAACCCTGCTGTTTAATCTGGCATCATGTTGGCTACAATGTTGGTGACATTCTTATGTAAACAAACATGCATGTAAACACAACAGGCAATATCGAGGTCAGCAAAAATGATCGAGGTCATGTTCATATACTGTACAATAAGTCGATAACGTAATTATCACGACAGGCCTAGCTGAATGCAACAGAAGGAGAGAGGAGAGTGACGAGAAAGCACGAAACTATGGGAGAGAGAAGATGGTTCAGGACTCACCCAAGCCAGCCCTAACTATAAGCTTTATCAAAGAGTCTTAAGCCTACTCTTAAATGTGGAGATGGTGTCTGCCTCCCGAACCCAAACTGGGACCTGATTCCACAGGAGAGGAGCTTGATAACTGAAGGCTCTGGCTCCCATTCTACTTTTGGAGACTCTAGGAACCACAAGTAACCCTGCATTCTGGGAGCGCAGTGTTCTAGTCAGATAATATGGTATTATGAGATCTTTAAGATACGATGGTGCCTGACCATTCAGAGCTTTGGGGGAGAAGGATTTTAAATTCTATTCTGGATTCTACAGGGAGCCAGTGCAGAGAAGCTAATATTGGAGAAATATATCTTTTCCGAGTTGTTCTCCGTACATGCGCCGCAGCATTCTGGATCAACGGCAGAGTCTTAAGGGACTTATTCGGGCAGCCTGAAAATAAGAAATTGCAATAATCCAGCCTAGAAGTAACAAATGCATGTTTTTCTGCTGCATTTTGAGACAGGATGTGCCTGATTTTTGCAATGTTACGTAGGTGAAAGAAGGCAGTCCTTGAAGTTTGTTTTATGTGGTAGCTCCTGATAAATCCTGATCAGAGATAACTCAGAAATTCCTTACGGGGGTGCTGGAGGCCAGGGCAATGCCATCTAGAGCAACTATATCTTTAGATAATGTGTCTCGGAGGTGTTTTGGGCCAAGTACAATAACTTCTGTCTGAGTTTAACATCAGACAATTGCAGGTCATCCAGGTTTTTATGTCCTTAAGGTTGATTGAAGTTTAGCTAACTGATTAGTTTCATCTGGCTTGATTGATTGATTGATTGATTGATAATTTGGTATCATCCGCATAACAATGAAAGTTATCAGCTGGATTATCATGACTTGTCAGAGTAGATTGCCTTCAAGGGAGCAAGCAGGTAGGTTAAAAGTGTCTGTAATTCGCTAGCATTATAACCATTTAGCCAGCAATTAAATAACTAGCTAGCCAGCTAATTGCTGGCTAACTAGATTTAAAAAAAAATTAATATCAAATATGAGGAAATGATGAATATGTTATAATGTAATTTGAGCTTAGTTTGAGCCAGTGTTAATTTTGGCAGCTATTTTAGATATAGTCTTAGTCTTAAGATGAAAATGCTTAGTTTTAGTCACATTTTAGTCATTTTTATTCTTCATAGTTTAAGTCGACGAAAACTCAAAACGTTTTAGTCCAGGTCTACTTTTAGTCAAAATTTTCTCATGTTAAACTAACTAATTCTTTACCATTAAAATCACACTAGTCCTGAAACAGTTTGTCAATTAATATGCCTACTTTGCCTTTAGAGTTAAGAAATCATACACAAATATCTTCCAAATAAATTGCTGTGTAATCTTAGAAACAACAGTTTGACTAGATAATAATTGCAGTTCATGTTCAGGGCTTGCCATTAAGCTTTTCCTGGTAAGGACAAGTAAGTGAAAACGGATTGAGCATAACTACAAGTTGCTTGTCCACAAATAAATAAACTCGCAGGCTATAAATGTTACAGCAGCAACACGTGACGGATAATAAACATTGGGGAAGAGGTCTGAAAACCAACACGGTTTTCCTCCATTTGTTTCACTCCAGCGATAGGACAATATATGATAAAGCATTTCACTTGTCCGATCAAAAAGTTTACTTGTCTCAGACAAGTTATGACGTTAATTGTCAAGCCCTGCATGTTTCACTCACAAGCTTTGAATCTAGCAAACTGAATTTAGCTAACACATTAACCCAGCCAACATTAGCCTGGAAGCCAGGCTCATTCATTCATTTGCTACCGCAAACTGAAAACTTTTTTTGCAAGAAAAACTGGCTTCCAGCCAGGCAAGACTATGTTGCTTGCTAGCAAATTTGCCACAAGTTGACATAGCTGACTGCCCAGTAACATTAACGTTAGAAAATGTATATGCTTAGTTAACATTAGGACAGTTAGCGCCTTCAAGTGTGTCTTTAGGTTGGTTGTATTCTTCCCACCTAATAGCCACAGGGCGTCTCTCTGTCTCCTGTTAATACAGTGCATTGTGTTTTCCTTTCTAACGAATTATGAATAAAGTGTGTCCATTAGGGATGTGCCATATCATATTGTTCACGATAATACCGGTATAATTTTGTTTTTCAAAATTGTGATAATGGTAACATTCCAACTTGTTGTCGTACTGTTATGCATAGCAACAACAAGCATTGCTGAAAGCGAAAGTAACATTGATACCGGCTCCATGTTGGAGGAGTTGGTTCCAAAAAAGGGAGTGGTTTGGTGACAAAAGATCAAGCAGTGTTTCCCACACATAGACTTTACGTGGTCGGGCCGCCCCAGGTACAGTGGTGTGCAAAAGTGTTTGCCCCTTGTTTGTCACACTTAAATGTTTCAGATCATCAAACAAATTTAAATATTAGGCAAAGATAACACAAGTAAACACAAAATGCAGTTTTTAAATGAAGGTTGTTAATATTAAGGGAAAACAAAATCCAAACCTACATGGCCCTGTGTGAAAAAGTGATTGCCCCCTAAACCTAATAACTGGTTGGGCCACCCTTAGCAGCAACAACTGCAGTCAAGCATTTGCGATAACTTGCCATGAGTCTTTTACAGCGCTGTGGAGGAATTTTGGCCCACTCATCTTTGCAGAATTGTTGTAATTCAGCCACAGTGGAGGGTTTTCGAGCATGAACTGCTCTTTTGCACACCACTGTATATTAACGGCGGCATCCACGATCGATTAACTAGTGGACAATCTCCCCTCGCTCTACTCCTCCCGTGCAGTCGCACATGCTCTGCAGAGAAACACAGAGAGAGAGAGAGTCTCCTACTTATGCAGTTGTGTAGTAAAAGCTTGTAAGTGCACCTGTTGGTGCCGATGTCATTCGGTACCATGTTGGTTTCGATTGTTTTTTGATAGGCGACATCAGTAATAACAATCCTCCTTCACACGTGGCTCACCAAGCTGCTGTAAAAACAGACTTGCAGGTGAAAAAGTCCAAAACGCGAGTTGTGTTTTTTGGGCAACTTTATAAAACATACTGCTGACGAAGAAAGTCAACACATACAGGGAGAACGAGAAACAGAAAGAGGCGGGGCAAGCCGGTGTGTGTGTGTGTGTGTGTGTGTGGGAAAAAAGAGAACTGAAGGGAAAAGCCAGGTGAGCAGATTAAAGTAGTTTGTGAGTAAACACTTCAATAAGGTGGAGGATTAAGTAGAATTAAAATGGTGAAATGAGAAATAATTTACTAGAAATAGGGTAATGTATCCTTAGGCAAATATATATATTAATATATTTCAGGATTTTTGTCATATCGTCAAGAATATTGTTATGGCAGAAATACCCTAAAATATTGTGATATTACTTTAGGGCCATATCGCCCACCCTTAGTATCCATAGATCTTTTTTTTCTGACCAAACTCTTTTTGCGTTACAGCCATTATGTTGTTGTCATTAACTCGCTGTCAGTTTGGGACAGCATCTGCACACGTCACATCAATCTGCACATGTCAATCAATGAAAGGGATACATTGTTTATATTTTGACAGACAGACTTGACGTACAATTGGGGGAATATATTGTGCATTTTTTTGAATGTCCGATGACCCACCACTAACATTTTAGCTTCGACTTGTCAACGAAAACAAAACATTTCATCATAGTTTTTATTATCGAAGATGTATTATTAGCTTGTGAACATCTCGTCTTAGTCATGGAAAAAAGGTCATTGGAATCCATTGAAAATTTCATGTCAACTATGAAAGAAATGTTTCTTAAGACAGGTCAAAGGACACTTTGTCACAAGACAAAACAGATGTTGCAAAGGTCCAATCCTAATTAAATTTGGACCAAATGTGTTACTGCAGTTTGCCTTTGTACGGCAGCATAGCCTATGTGCAGTCCTTGTGGTCGCTATACGTACAATTACACAAAACATGCATGGATAGTTATTAGTCTGGACAACAAAGAGAGTAATCCACAGACCACTGAACAAATGGTCTGGAGCACAAGGACCACAAGCTTCAGCACCCCTAGTGGTAGCGATCAGTGGTCTGTATAATGACCACAAGGACTGCACATAGGCTATAGTGTAGGTAGGTAGAGAGAGAGGCTATAGCCTACCTAGATATAAGCATCCGTCTATCTATTAGGGCTGCCCCCTAATAGTCGACTAAACCGTTAGTCGATGAGAAGAGTCGATCACGTTTTCATTAGTGTGGTAGTCACTGAAACCGCCCCCCAAAAAATATACATACACCCATACAGAATCTGTTTATATGTGTGTGTGTGTGTGCAATATCAGCTTATTTTCATATCATTCAAACATGGTTACTCGAGATCGCCAATAAGACATCCAATCGCCAGGGTGCGGCGGGAGTAGAAGGGGGTGGGGGGAGAAAAAAAATGCAGCGACCTGCGGTGGAAAAGTTGAAACAGAATCAACTTTTGGAGAAACACACCCGACGTCATGATGCGGTGGCCAATCTGGCGATCAGTAAGTCTGCTCCACAGTCAGCCTGAAATATCACAGTGATACTAAGAAGCTTCCTTTGGTTTGTGTTCATTTGTTTGAGAGAGGTGGATGAGCGACCTCGAGAGTGAATGATTAGAGGGAGTGCTGGTAGCGAGAAAGCCGCTGCTGCTTTATGTAAATTTACTTGATAGAGATGCCCTGAAGGTAACAATATAGCCATGTGAAGTGCAGCTAGACTCGGTTAGCTTTGTTGTTATACGGAAGTCCACTGGGTGAGCGCGGGCATCAGAAGGTCACGAGCAATGAATGCATCCTGGTACATGTTCACAGCCAAAGGAGAGACAAGGGAGAAGGGGAGATAAGCCAGAGGAGGTGTGCGGTAGATTAGGACCACGCAACGGACCACTGAAAAACTGGTCTGGACCCCACGTCGGACTACTGAGCAACTGGTCTGGACCACAAGGACCACGGACGGACGACAAGGACCATGTGGACCACTGGTTTATATTTATAAACAGTTAAATAAAATAGCTACTCACATGCTGTGCATAGATCTAGATTTAGATAGACAGATATAGATTTATTACTATGTAGCTTTTATACGGTAATATACCAATAAGAACATAGGCATAATCGATAATAGAGTATATTTAATACAGAAAAGATTACGATCTCTACCATGTATTCAGCGTTGCCAACACGGACAGAGGAGGGAGAAGGTGGATTAGGACCACAAAGACCACTCCACAGAGCGCTCACTAACGGGTCCAACCACTAGCTTCAGCACCCCTAGTGGTAGTAACCCAGGGCTGGGTATCGCTCAAAAACAAGTTTGATACCGACTTCGATACCGGTTCCTGAACAATATTTTTTTGATACCAACTTTATAAAATCCATTTTAACAAAAGAAAATTAGATTACACATTATGGTACAATTACTCACTTCAAAGGAGGAAGCCTGTTCAAAGACCTATGAGCAGCTGGAGAAAGAGTTTTTACTCTGCACGAAAATGATGGAATATCTGTATAGTATTGTATGGCAGTAAGGCAGCAATAACAGTATGGCAGTAATACACCATTGTAGCATCTAGTCTGCCTAATTGCAAAATAAGGGCATGACTGTGTGGGTGTACCACTGTTTGTGGTAGTGGGAAATAGTGAGACCTCTTACTTTGTGCTGAAGAGAAGCTAGCCCGGGTCTGACAACAATCTACCAAGTCAACGTCAGGAGTATTTCTCTCCGCTATCTGTCGGTCTGTAACGTTAAGCAACACAATGTTAGCAGTGAGAAACGCTCTCTGCCTCGGCTCCAGGTTATCCAAAGGAGAGGATGCGCTGGGGCTTTGATCCCGACGAGCAGATAATGTTACAGGTTAGCTGCACTGGCTAGCTAACCAGCAGCACAAAGTTCACTTAGTTCTCTGCAGATAAGCAGCTGGCAGTGAGCCCCGTCTCTGGGCGCAACGCAGTGTTTTTCCTGCATGCCTCTATGACATGTAACGTTAGACAGCCAATCAACAGCATTATTAGATCTTGGTACAAGCATGCTGCATGCTTATTGGCGCACTGACGCTGATGAGACTTACTCCTTAGGTATTGAAATTTGGTACTGAATGACAAGACATTTTTTGATACTCGATGGTATCAAAGGAATTTGAGTATCGACATTCGGTACCCAGCACTATAGTAACTAGTGATCCGTGTTATCGACCATGGTCAGTGGACAGACCACTGAATTGGCTACAAGCCTGCTGTCTCCCGCCTTAACCCTTCGTTATCTAACCATGAATCCCTCCCCCCCTCCAGGCTTTCTCTCAGGTTCTGGGTGTTGTGGCAGTAAGTTTGGCCGGAGGTCTGAACGTGCTCCTACAGTATGTCTCACACTTCCTGCAGGCCGCTGGAATCCAAGGTGAACATCACACATCAAAGACTGTACTGTCCATCACAGAGACAGACCAGCATCATTGGTTCCTGTGATGCTGCAGGCTAATGATGAGTCAAGGAGCTCTGCTTCTATCAGCAGGACAGTCCAACCTTTAGTCTCATGTTTCATACAACTTGGGTCTTATTGTCTAGTTTTTGCCATCATTGGTATCAGTAATAATATTGTACCCACCAAATTAATTATTGAGATCCTGTGAACACAGCTCTGCCCTCCTGCGGCTTACAATACATACTAAACAGTACTTAAGTAAAAGTAATATTACTGATTTTTAAAAATACTCAAAAAAGTACAAGTACACAAAAACAACTAAAGCATTTTCTGAGAGTCTCAGATACATATCATCTTTGCACACTGTTGTGGTCCAGATCAGATCATGATCACAAGGCAAGGCAGCTTTTTTATATAGCAATTCAAAAGTGCTTTACATAGGCAAAGACCAGAATAAAATCAATTAAGATAGAATAAAATTAAGTTTTAAAGTGAGATCAAATGAAATAAAATATAGTGAATCAAGTAACAGTGAAGTAATAAGTTGTAAGTTGCCCCAAATGCAACATAGGAAATAAAAGTGCAGTAGATAAACCAATCAAGCAAAGGCACAGGAGAACAGAGTTTTTCATTTAGATTTGAAAGTGGCAAGGGTTGGGGCGCGTTTGAGATCATTGGCAAGTTGGTTCCATGTGTGTGCAGCTTCATAGCTAAAAGCAGCTTCACCCTGTTTGGTTCTGACTCAAGGTACTAGCAGTTGACTGTTTCCTAAAGATCTAAGGTTCCTATTGAGTTTATATTATACAAGGAGATCAGAACAGGAGTAATGCGCTCAGTTCTTTTGGTTCTTGTTAGAACTCTGGCGGCAGTGTCTTGAATGAGCTAAAGTTGTCTACTGGTCTTTTTGGGAAGACCAGACAAGAGGCTGTTACAATAGTCCACCCTGCTGGAAATGAAGGCATGAATGAGTTTCTCTAAATCTTGTCTGGACATGACTACTCATTGCCTTGATGTGGCTGCTGAAGCTCAGATCTAAGTCTATTAATACACCAAGATTTCTAACTTGGGTTTTTCAAGCTGAGCAATAACTTCTACTTTGTTGCCAAATACAATGATTTCTGTCTTTTGATAGAGTGAGTCTAAGGGACTGTAGTCATTTGGTGAAAGAGCTAAGTAAATCTGAGTGTAGTCTGTGTAGCTGTGATAAGCAACATTATTGTCACGCAGCGGCTGTGGCTTGGTGGTATAGAGCGGGTCGTCCACCAATCGGAAAGTCGGCGATTGCTCCAGAGTGCTGTGCCTTTGGTGTGTGTGTGAATGAGTTAGTTTCTTTGAACTGATGAGCATCAGTGTATGAATATGTGTGAATGGGGTGAATGTGATATGTAGTGTAAAGCGCTTTGAGAAGTCAGAAAGACTAGCAAGGCACTATACAAGTACAGTCCATTTACCATTTACCATGTATGATTTGAACTAGAGGGAGCATGTACAGGTTGAATAATAGCAGTCCAAGAATTAAACCCTGAGGGACTCCACATGTCATGAACGAAACGATCTCCCCTCGGGGATCAATAAAGTATTTCTGATTCTGATGGTGATCCACTCAAATTTATGGTCACTGGTGGCAACAACATAGTCCTAGCCTTCGAGATATGATCTGAACCAACTGAGGAACATAATAATAATAATAATAATCTCACCCACCCACTTCTGTCAAGAAGTGTTTTATGGTCCACAGTATTAAAGGCTGCACTAAGATCAAGCAGCACCAAAACTGAATCAGTATTCGGACGAATGTCATTTAACACCTTTATCAGTGCCTCTATCAGAAGCCAGATTGAAATCTGTCCAAAAGTCCATTTACATTTAAAAACTGATTGAGTTGAATCAAAACAGCTTTCTCAATAATTTGTCCAACAAATGGAAGATTAGAGATGGGTCTATAATCATTCAAAATTGAAGGGTCCATGTTGCCTTTCTTTAGAAGGGGCTTAACAACTGCAGTTTTCAGTGATTTGGGAAAAATGCCTGATAGGAGTGAGCCATTGACAATTTTCAGCACATACATTTCCAAGCAACTGAAAACATTTTTGAAAAAGGACCTTTTGCTTATTTTAACCTATGCACTCTCACCTATTTTTTAAATACTGAGCTTACCGGTATGGTTGGGTACCGTTCACATCTAAACCAATACCAGTACCGGTCTCTGGAATTCGGTACCGGTACCCAACGGTACCTTTTTTCGGTACTTTACACTCTCTGTAATAACAAAAATGTAATTTCAGTTGTAAAAAATAAGTCCAAACTTCTCAATTTCAACATTGTTATTTATTTAGAACATTTTACCTCACTGCCTTACTTAAAGTTTAGTCGTCCATGGAGGGTAAGTTAACTTCTACCTGCTGGCTGCAGGCGTGCTAACGTTAGCTGCAGCTGCTGCAGGGGACTTGGCTTTCAGACTATCAAACACGGTACCCTCTTCAGCTTTTAGATATATTTTGTGTTTGACCAGGTGTTTCCTCAGATTAGACGTGTTGCCCTGGCCAGTTTATGCAGTGAGTGTTGTCTGCCTCGAGTTTTGAAAAGTGTAACCACACTTGCGACCGCTTTCAGCTCGCCCTTTTTACACAGAGATCCCGCAATACAAAAAGAAGAGCCGTCATTACGCCTTTATTCACTGACAGACTGTAACCTACACTGTACATTTACTACCAGGTTGACAGGTTCACTGCTCACCTTTTCCTCTGCACCGCTGCATTCACCGTCACTCTCTGCGCTCTCCCTCTCTTGTTCAACCACGCACTCGCTACGCACACACGTGTCCCTGTGACTTGAACAAGCGGCAGCGGTGACGTAGTCTCGCTCTCTCTCTTTCTCTCTCATCCAGATGCGCTCTCAGGTACCGAAATTTGGCACTGATTGATTTAACGTGAATCGGTACTCGGTAGTATCAACATAATTCGGTCTGTACCCTTAAAAGTACAGATTTCGGTACCCAACCCTATTTACCGGTGTATAATAGTGAAAATGACAGCCGATACTTCTCAGAGCATTGTAAATATTAGAATATGGTAACACAAGCATAAGCATAAGTGTCTTTTTACATATATAGCAGTATATACTTGTTTTCAGATACAAGAACAGCCACTATACACACATTTAGTTCCACAACTATTTATTAATCTGCAGAAATATAAATGTGCAAAATACAGCGTTTGTGTGCTTCAGCAGGAGGCGTGGGACGAGGGCTGCTGGGGGTCGCGGGGAAAACACTAGTCTCTGCAGCCTACAGTTCAGTGTGCCCGCCCGTTTCATCTGGAAAGCACATTGATAAAAATGTTTTGTCTCACTACGACGACATTAACATGATATCATTTTGTACAATTGATTTCGCCAACCATTGCCTTAAAGAACACCACGATTCTAAACCATCAGCATTAGTGGTTGGCGTTAGAATGTAGATAACGTTAGCTTTTGGCAAGGGTAACATTAGCATGACAACAGTTAGCATTATAGCATTTAGCAAGAATCTTGTGGGCCATATATGATTTGCCTTCAACCGACTGGTCATCTGTTTCCGTGTCTTCCACCACGGCTTCAACAGCGCAGTAGCTGAGTCGCTGCGCCAGATAAGGTCGGCCTGTGACCCAGCAACGCATCGATCCAGACGGTCAAACCACCGCTGCTCCGCTGGTCAGAGCTCAACCAATCAGAAATGTTCCTCCAAAGGTTCCTAGTCCCTGGGGGGAAGTTCCTGTGGTGGAAACGTGGCTTTGGAGTTTTACAGTCAAAATGATCAAAGAGTGAATCAACAGGGTCTGATTTTAAGCTTATTGTCATGGACATAGATTTAAATTTAGACTTTATTGTCCCAGAGGGAGATTTGTTTTCACAGCCAGTTCAACGTAGAAACACACAGATATAAACTGGGCAACATACTGAGGTGAGGTGGCTCCCCTTTAAGGTTTCTGGTGTGTTGTGTTATGTCTTGATGTTGTTTTGATTCCTCTTGTCCTCAGCAGAGGGAGCAGATGGAATGGAAGTGAAATAGGTTTGAGGTGAACAATTTTACTCCTCACTTGTTGAGGCAAATTCCATCAGCCCTAAAAAGATGTCTGCGGTCCCAGAAAAAGTTAAAATTGTCAATGAAGTGCACTGAATGGAGGCAGGGCTCCATGCTAACTTTTTTCCCCCAAGGAGTACATGTGAAAAATGTTCAAATAACAGAGTTTATTAACAATTTATTACATACATATTTATACTGCGCATGCGTGTGTGTGCTCCTTCTTCTTGTGTGCAATTATGATGTGAAACCCAGTGGAGGACCCTAGCATCGAGACACTAGGCACGGGCCTGAGAATATTGACAGAGCTTTTTAAAACACTGATCACTCATCACAGTGATTAGTGAAAACACTCATCACAGAAAGCTCTACTGTGATTGGCGCATTGCGGCTTGTGGAATGTGGGACTTGTAGTTTTTTGAACCAGTGACGGATGTATGACACCAGCACCACCCACACAACCCACGCCACACTTTATGTAAACAAGATTATTGAACAATATTTCTAACAATAACTTTAATAAAATAGATGTAAAATAGAACAAGGGGAACGTGTTGCTCTTGGGAGGAGGCTGGCTAGAAGGAGCACATATTGGCACAAAGGCACTGGCATCCTGGCTCTGGCTAAAGGGAGCAGTATTCAAGTAGTTGCAAACTGCAATTTCACTGCTAGATGCCACTAAATCCTACACACTGCTCCTTTAAATAAAAAGTGTAATGTTAATGTAATAATATAATGTAAGTATAATATTAATATATTCATTATATAATGTTACTATAGTCATTATAATTTCATATAATAGTATGCTATATAGCCTACCACTAGTATAACACAGTATTAATTCCAGTTGGACAAAACAGCAGTTTAAGAAACACACAACCAACATTTATCATTTTTGTAGGTTTTGTTCCTTCATTAAGTCCTCGTGCAAGAAAAATGGTCTAGAGTGGTGGTTAGTCTCTAATTTGTTAATGTTAAGTACTAACTTGTCAATTATTAAAACCATTCATGCATTACAATAAGTTGAACATTTCGAAAGTTTACTGTAGCAGAGAGCCCTGGGAGGGTACATGCAGTTGAAAGCCAGGAGTTCAGTTGCAACAATCTGGTGGTAGATAAACACCTCAGTATTCAAGGAGCTTAGTGTGTTCCAATAGATCAGTAGTCTTGTTTCAGTATCTCTGATTGCTGTTTCACAATGTCATCGATTCCCATGTGCACTGATGTTTTTCACAGTTCGGTGTGCAGGATTCTTTCTGTCATGTCACAGACCGTATCCTTGGGAAAGCAGTATATTTGGTGTTCTTAATGCTCATGCCTTTTACATCTTTTACAGCAAAATCACCCATAATCGGAGTTTGAGGCCCACTTTTCTGTGGCCTTTTGCTTTCAGAATTACTCTCTGTCCTTACCCTGCTGTGTGAGGAAGGAGGAGGTTATCCAGCTCATGTGACGGAGATCCAAGGTCCTGAAGCAGTCGTGCAAATCAGTTCTCAAATCTGTACACTTTGCTGGAGAGCTTTGTTGCTAACTCTTCCTTTCCCAGCTGTCCACGGCTGTGTCCTACTAAGCACAGGGGTTGATGAGGCGTTCTGCCTGGATGGTAGTGCAGGCCAGCCAATAGCGTAAATCTCAGGGCGCTGGGCTCTGGCTATCTCTCATCCTTCCATTTCCCACGGAAATGACTTATTCCAGCTGCGTTACTGACTGGTAATGCTAGATAGCCTACCAGCTGGGCCGTATACCCCCGCAGCCCCGCGATGTGAGGGGCCGCAGCTTCAGCGAGCGAGAGCCCGGTGTGCACCCCGCAGCTTCTGCTCAGGGTTAGCTGCTTCCTAATCGTCTCCTCAAACCCGTTAATAATAATAATAATAATAACAAGCTTTAGAAACACTGTGTTTTATCAAACGGGTGGGGTTTTGTGAACCTCAGTGATGAGTCCCTCAGCAAACGTCTGCCATGTTGAACATGGCGCCCTGTAAATATGGGTGGATTTTCAAATCGCTCGGAAACGATATCGTTCGCCACTGTCGGCATTATAGTCGTGGTGTGGACTCCGCCATCCACTTGAGTTAGAATGATTTTTAAAATGATATATCCTTGAAAATTGGTGAATTTGAGGGGGGAAAATCAAGGCCTTAAAAAGTTTTTGAAAATAGACATGGGTTATTGAAAGTGCTTGAATTTATATATTTTGTGCAAGAATATAAATTTGACGTTCTTTTGATAGTTTAAGCTTTAGCTTAAAGTAACATCACTGTAACACAGCACACATTCAAGCCTCTCTGTTGTCTGTGAGCTGCTGTGAAGCCCGCTAGTTCTTATTATAAAAACTCTGTGTTGTAACAGTAATTAACCTTGATCTAGTCTCAAACTATGCCATGTTGTGTCCTTGAATTTGAGGGAATTGGGCCTGGAAAGTCCTTGAATGTGATGTTTAAGAAGGTGTGGGAACCATGTTTATAGTTATAGTTATCGTTCTTGGTGTGGACGGCCCTTTAGGCTTTGCACCAAGAGAGTTCCAGAGAGGACGACTACTTGCAGATTCATTGCCAGACAGACAGCCCTCCTATTTCGAAGTAGTCTTGTTGGTGTTAGTTAGCCGTGTGTTAGCATTCTCTTGTCCACTGTTTTGAGTCTATGGTAAAGTGGTATCATTCCCACATGGTCCATTCACCTCCACATTCACCTTTAATCAGTGTGTCTTAGTTTCAAGCACTGCAATTTTCGGAAGAAGTTTGTGGAAGTCGTCCGTGGAGAACGTGGGAATCCTGCTGCTAACTAGCTTCAGCTAGTCCCAGGTTTCCAGTCACTGGAGTTCAGTACAGTGAGACAGCAAAAGGCTTGTGCTGTTTGTAGGTCACGCTCGTGCAGTACTGGAGAAGCAACAAAAGTGATTTAAAAACTATGGTGGTAGCCTTCGGTGTCTTTCATAAATTAAAGTCCCAGTGATTTATAAGTATCCAGGATGCACTGTTCTTAACGTTTTAGTAGAAAAAACAAGGATATCAGCAAAAGAATGTAACCAAAGTGGAGAGCAAGCAGTAAAGCTTCTGAACTGTAAGAAAGCAGGACGCAGAATCCTCCAAGCAGAAAAACAAAGACAAGATACAGCAATAAATACACATGCCTAACACTCTCAAGTCCTGTTAGAGTCCCCGAGAGGATGACCGCTCATTCGTCCCCTGATATGAAAGTGATGGACAGTAAAGGAGCTGTCTCATCTGTATGTGTTAGAACAGGAGAAATGACTCTTTCCTTTAAATAACACAGGGATATGAGACTTATCACCCTTTAAAAAAGATATCACCTAGCAGTCAGATAGCATACAGTGTGTATACGTGTGTCTGCATTAATGTTCTTACTACTCCCCTGCACAAGGTGAGAGAGCTATCCGATATGGGACAGTATGTATTTGGGATGATTCATTATTAGTCTGCCCCATGTTACACTTTATTTTAAGATACAAAACAATAAAAGATTGATCACAAAAAAGAAAGCATTGAGCAGAAGAAAAAAAACGTAAACAAAGATTGTTATTTATAATTCAGTAGAGCTGAAATGATTAGTTGATCGACAGAAAAAGAATCACCAACCATGTTGATAATCAATTCATTATTTAAATCATTTTTCAAGCAAAATGCCCAAAGCTAGCTGGTTCCAGCTTCTCAAATGTGAAGATGTGCTGTTTTTCTTTGTCTTATTTAATAATAAATGAACATTTCTTTAGGGTGTTGACAGTTTTTCACCCAAAAAAATTATTTTAAAGACGTCACCTTGGACTCAGGGAAATTGTGATGGGCATTTTTTTTACCTAATTTACCTAAATCTGACATTTCATAAACCAAACAATTAAGAAAGTAATCGTCAGATTGATCGATAATGAAAATACTTGTTAGTTGCAGCCCTATATAATTGTTTATCATCTTTACATAAAATGACCAAAATATGTGTGGCATCTGAAATAATTAAGATCTTTACTTACTGTAAGATACTTTTTGTTTTTTGAATATGAAGGATATTGGTTTAGTTAAACACTATGTAACAGTCATACTCATTAAAATGTACATGAATCTTGTGGTTGTCATAATTATTTTTGAATTAAATGATCTTTTCTTTGTAATCTTCAATAAATTCAAATGAGATATAATTATATCTTGCAGTATAACATCACTAAACTGTTCTCATGCTCGTTCTTGCTGTCCTTGTGTTCCTGTTTTCCACAGTTGGCTCTCCCATCAACAAAGTGACCCCAGAGGGGCTGATCTTTGTTGCCCAATGGGTTCTCGTGGCTCTCATTGGCTACTGGCTGCTCTCCCTCACCTTCCGATTGGTTGCCTCCACTCTGAGGCGGACTCTGTGGCTGCTGAAAGTGGGCGTGGCTTTGGCCTGTTTTGGACTAATCCTGAGCGACCACAGCGTTGGCACAGAAACCATGGCCGTCCGATTGGCTGTCCTGGTGTGCATCTGCGTCCTATTGGGCGTCGGGACTTGGAGGGGCTCTAATGCGGCTGATAAAAC
This sequence comes from Siniperca scherzeri, assembly GCA_027580175.1. NCBI lineage: Eukaryota > Metazoa > Chordata > Actinopteri > Centrarchiformes > Sinipercidae > Siniperca > Siniperca scherzeri. The sequence continues at coordinate 36,193,755 of CM050842.1, read as the reverse complement.
CACTCACCTGGAGGAGCAGGTGAAGATCCTGGAGAGACGGCTGAGAGAGATGGAGAGATGGAGGAGGACGGAGGAGTGAAGGGATTGAGAGAAGTCAAATGTTTGTCTGTTGTCTTTTCTGTCTTTCCTACCTGATGCCACATGTACAGATGATGGAGCACTGCTGTCCTTTTAGGGCTTCTGGAACTTCAAAGGAGAAACATTTTTACAGTTTTGATTGTTTTCTATAATGTGTTCAAAAAGTAATTCATTACTCATGATTTGTCCTGACGCAATATAATTACTTAGTTATTCCTGGAAGCAGTAATTTGTTAGTCTACATGTTCTGTTTTTTTACTGTTAGTCCCTTTTTAAAATGGCAATTTGATCCTAAGAATGTGCTACAGTGTGAAGGAGCAGGGGGTAAAAAGCTTTTACATCCAGTGCGCTAACCGTCCTTTTACTACATTACTATACATCTACAGCTATAGCGTGGGCAGTCGGAGCTGGTTAATGAGCACAGGTATTAGTGGAAGTATACAACTCCCCCTAAAACCACAAATTACTGTTTTCACATTTCTGTTTCAGTATGAATTCAACTAACAATATACAAAGTGTTCATTAGTGAGCTTTAGAGGTGCTGGTTGGTGTATTTTTCACCGACAGAGCCAGGCTAGCTGTTAGCCCCTGTTTCCAGTGTTTATGCTAAAGCTAGGCTAACCTAGCCTGACTCCAGCACTGTACTTAGCGTGGACATGATATCAATCTTCTCATCTCACTCTCGTAAAGAAAGCAAAGTAGCATCATTTTTTAATTATTTTTAAATTTCAAAACAATTCCTTAAATTTATAATAACAGTAATAATACTTCCAGTCAGATGAATTCCACTTTTCTGGCATTTCTCACAAATAGTCTCAACCTGATATACACAGTTTAGATCTGTGCTCTTAATGGATGTGGTACATGCTTTTGTAGTACAAGTGGTACAAATCATGAAGGTTTTGATTCCATAATGCTTTGGATCGATTCTGAGAAGAAAAAAAAACATAGTTAACTTACATTCAGCATGGTCCATCCACAACGTTTTTACAGGGAGTTGTACAGTCTGACAGTAAGATTCAAATTCTTCACCCATCATTTCAAATCTGTCTCAACAAATGTAAGTTTAAATTTTAAATGTTGCTCATTTACCAGTATTACATTTCATATCAATGACCTGAGCTGAGAGATTAGCAGTTCTTAGTCTGCTGGGATGTATAATAATACTGCTGTAGTGTGTACTGTATGTGTCCTCTGTAATGCAGTGTGCCTTTGGATATAGTTTGTATTCAACATATTCCACCATACTGCCACATATCATTGTCTATCTATACAACTCTTGTATAGAAAGAAAGCTGTTTTGGGGTAAAATAACTTTTTAGAATCTTTTTGAAGAATACAAAGCCAAATACTGCTACTTTTACTTTTTGAATTTTTTTAGATGAATGTGTACTGCTATAAATGCTGTTTGATATAATAAATAACAAAATATAACATTTCACAGTTGTAAAGATTGAGTATGTGCAGAACTGTAGCAGAGGATATACTAACCCCAGTTTGTGCTTCTTACATTGGAGTCACAGAGTTAAGCGCTTTGAGTAGTCAGAAAGACTAGAAAGGCGTTATATACAGCTCTGGAAAAAATTAAGAGACCACTGCAAAATTATCAGTTTCTCTGGTTTTACTATTTATAGGTATGTGTTTGGGTAAAATTAACATTTTTGTTTTATTCTATAAACTGAATGACTGACAACATTTTTCCCAAATTCCAAATAAAAATATTGTAATTTAGAGCATTTATTTGCCGAAAGCAACAACTGGTCAAAATAACAAAAAAGATGCAGTGTTGTCAAACCTCGAATAATGGAAAGAAAATAAGTTCATATTCATTTTTAAACAACACAATACTAATGATTTAACTTAGGAAGAGTTCAGAAATCAATATTTGGTGGAATAATCCTGATTTAGAATCACAGCTTTCATGCGTCTTGGCGTGCTCTCCACCAGTCTTTCACATTGATGTTGGGTGACTTTATGCCACTCCTGGTGCAAAAATTCACGCAGCTCGGATTTGTTTGATGGCTTGTGACCATCCATCTTCCTCTTGATCACATTCCAGATCAATTCCAGATCAATCTCCAGCCCAATCTCCAGGCAGGGTCTTGATCTGGTGGTCCTCCATCCACACCTTGATTGACCTGGCTGTGTGGCATGGAGCATTGTCCTGCTGGAAAAACCAGTCCTCAGAATTGGGGAACATTGTCAGAGCAGAAGGAAGCAAGTTTTCTTCCAGGACAACCTTGTACGTGGTTTGATTCATGCGTCCTTCACAAAGACAAATCTTCCCGATTCCAGCCTTGCTGAAGCACCCCCACTGACCTTACTCCAGTCCTCTACTGTCCAATCCTTATGGTCTCTTGCAAACCTCATCCTGGCTCTTCTTTGCTTCTCTTTGATGAAGGGCTTTTTTCTAGCATTGCACGACTTCAGCCCTGCCCCTAGGAGCCTGTTTCGAACCGTCCTCGCCGTGCACTTCACCCCAGCTGCCTTTTGCCATTCTTTTTGTAGGTCACTTGATGTCATCCTACGGTTGTTGAGGGACATTCGAATGAGTTGGCGGTCATTCCGGTCAGTGGAGAGTCGTTTTCGCCCTCTGCCGGTCTGTAGCTTTATTGTCCCCAATGTCTGCTGCTTGACCTTGTTCTTATGAACTGCCGTCTTTGAAATTTTAAGGACGGAAGCAACCCGACGCTCACTGTATCCCTCTGCCAGTAAATCCAGAATTGAACCCTTCTTTTCCTCACTCAAAACTTTCCTTTTCAACTTTTTTGGCATGGTGAATAGTTATTTTTTGATTCCAATTACTTTTGAGGTACTACTAGCACTGTTTTTGCCATCCAGCTGGTCCCACGGCAAGAGGATAGTGATGACCACAGAAGTGTTTTTTTATACTTTTCCTTATTAAATAAGATTTGGTTCAGGTGATCACCTAATCAGCACCTCATTCAGTAGAATGAGGTGTGCCTGTGTTGGAATTCGACAGACATTGGAATGGAATGGCTTCCATACTTGTAGAGATGCTGATTTAAGAAAAAAATTGCAGTGGTCTCTTAATTTTTTCCAGAGCTGTAAGTACAGTCCATTTACCATTTAAGCACCCGTTTTTTTTAAATCCCAGACCATCTGTGAAAAACCCAAAAGGTTGTTTAACAACATTTACACTGTTATACATAAAGCCTCTTGCTATGAACACATGCTAATAATAGAAGGCATCTCAGATGTGTGTATCAACATTTCAATCAGCCCCTCTTTCATCTAGAACAGCTGGACTGTCAGAGGACACTGTGTAGAGAGATTTTTAGCAAGAAAGCCAACTGAAATTATAAGTGGTGGGGTAAATATGGTGGGAAAGGGGGCTTGCCACGCATGCTCAACATATTTTACTGCACTTGCTGCTGCATGTCAGGTAGACTGCTGAGGATATTGTTTTCTGTTTATTGAGGGATGGACATGTATTTTTCTCTTTTTCCCCAGTTGGAGGTGATAGATGCTTTATTTCCCTCTATGGTTTGAGATGCCTGCAGAGAAAGACAGAACGTGCTCTTAATCTCATGCAACTGTTTACATGAGCTGCCTATGACTGGATTGAAGCTGGTCCATTCAGAGCACTCCACACATATAACACACTCTGTGTCAGTGCTATATGCTACATGCTATTATAATAATAATAAAACTTTATTTATAGAGCACTTATCAAAACAAAGGACAAAGTGCTTCACAACAAGAGAAATAAAATACCACAGTGAATGATGAAATATAAAGAAATAAAATATACAATAGCAATAAAATAAATAGCCAGTTCAGGTAAAATCAGGATCTGCTTTCAGATAAAAATGTGTTTTGAGACGAGACTTAAACAAAGACACTGACTCAGACAACCTAATTTCTTGGGGCAAGTTGTTCCAGAGCCTTGGGGCCCTGATGGCAAAAGCTCTGTCCCCCTTAGTTTTCATCCTGGACTCAGGAACAGACAGGAGACCCCTGCCCGAAGATCTCAAACTCTGTGAATGTTCATAAGGGATTACAAGGTCTAAAATATAGTCTGGAGCCAGGCCATGTTATATATCCTACGCCACATCATCCCAGGGAGGTGGACTCCCTAAATCAGCTCTGCACTTTTAAACCTGGTTCACAAGTTGTCTGACTGAAATGTGCGATGTTTAAGTGTAACAAGGGGAGGGAGGAATGTGCAAGATTGTTCCTGTTCAATTCAAATACTCATCTAGTGCCAGAGGTGTATCGTAATATTTAATATTTGGAAGTAAAAAAAGGCTTTTAACAGTATGTAGCCAATATTTCTTTTCGCAAAAACATGTACAGGCAGTGATGTGTAGCATCCTTCATGTTATTTTGAGGGCTTACATACATTTTTGTTTGTAGAAAACCAGTTAATGGAGGAAGGATATTTTACAACTGAAAAATACACTTTATTATCAAAGTTGACAGTAGCATAGCAGTAAATATGACAGACCACTTTAGAAATAAAAGATAACACAAGTAAACACAAAATGCAGTTTTTACATGAAGGTTGTTATTATTAAGGGAAAACAAAATCCAAACCTACATGGCCCTGTGTGAATAAGTGCCCCCTAAACCTAATAACTGGTTGGGCCACACTTAGCAGCAACAACTGCAATCAAGCGTTTGCGATAACTTGCAATGAGCCTTTTACAGCGCTGTGGAGGAATTTTGGCCCACTCATCTTTGCAGAATTGTTGTAATTCAGCCACATTGGAGGTTTTTTAGAGCATGAACTGGTCATGCCACAGCATCTCAATAGGATTCAGGTCAGGACTTTGACTAGGCCACTCCAAAGTCTTCATTTTGTTCTTCTTTGTCTGTCAGCCTCACTAGAATGCTGTATCAAATTCACATCTGAATCCATATAAGGTCCGGCTATTATGCAATAGATGTTGAATAAACATAACAAACGGTTTGCTCAACTTATCTCCACTAGGCCACTCCAAAGTCTTCATTTTGTTCTTCTTCAGCCATTCAGAGACCCCACAACAACATCCAAAGAACTGCAGGCCTCACTTGCCTCAGTTAAGGTCAGTGTTCATGACTCCACCATAAGAAAGAGACTGGGCAAAAATGGCCTGCATGGCAGAGTTCCAAGACGAAAACCACTGCTGAGCAAAAAGAACATTAAGGCTTGTCTCATTTTTGCCAGAAAACATCTTGATGTCCCCAAGACTTTTGGGAAAATACTCTGTGGACTGACGAGACAAAAGTTGAACTTTTTGGAAGGTGTGTGTCCCATTACATCTGGTGTAAAATTAACATCGCATTTCAGAAAAAGAACATCATACCAACAGTAAAATATGGTGGTGGTAGTGTTTCAGGACCTGGAAGACTTGCTGTGATAAATGAAACCATGAATTCTGCTGTCTACCAAAAACTCCTGAAGGAGAATGTCCAGCCATCTGTTCATGACCTCAAGCTGAAGCAAACTTGGGTTCTGCAGCAGGACAATTATCCAAAACACACCAGCAAGTCCACCTCTGAATGGCTGAAGAAGAACAAAATGAAGACTTGAAGAGAGACAAGTAGGCCTTGGCATCTGACCTCAGGAAGTCTAGAGGCACTCAAACAGGAGAACAGTGTGCTCCATGCTCAGTTAGCCAAAGTGAAGGAGGATGCTGTGAATAGAGAAAGGAGCTTCACCAAGCAAGTCCAATACCTGGCAGACCATTTGTATTTGACTGTATTTCTTAAAGAAACTTTAGAAGGCAATTCCCGTGCCAAGTTCTTGTTAACTTTTACAGAGGACCAATAGAAAGCATCCCAACTGGAAACATCTCAAACTGGCATGGTATGTGCATGGCCCTGGACTGGAGGGTTCTGCAGCAGGTGATTAAAACTGCTCAGAAGATCATTGGTACCAACCTACCGAGCACTGGTAATATCGGAGCGGTGAGGTGCCAGCCACAGCCTGTTCACCCTGCTGTCATCTGGAAAGAGATACAGAAGTATCCGCTGCTGCACCACCAGACTACAGAGCAGCTTCTTCCCTCAGGCTGTGAGACTACTTAATTCATCCTCAGCACTCCACCATGTAAAATAGTTTTTATTTCTATGACTTATTGTATATTCATTAATCTACTGTATATAATTTTTGTACATAACGTTTGTTTTTATACAGCAGTAGTTGCCCCTGGTCCCCCTCCCCACCCACAGCAGCAGAACTTTGCATTTACAGATTTGTCTACACATTTATAGATCTATATACATATTTACAGATTTGTCTATGCATTTACACATTTTTTTTAACACATTTACAAATCTAATGACACACACACAGATTCTGAATATACATTTGTAGATTCCTATACACATTCACAAATCTCAGTACATATTTACAAATCTGATTACGGACACACACGGATGTGTGTATGTGTTTCCTGGTCTGGCTTCTAGGGCTCCCACCTGCTATTGATCACCGGCGCACCTGACACCAACTAGTCATCAGTCTCCACAGCATAAAGACCGGGTTCTTTCTCATTACCAGTGCCAGATCGTCTCCGTATACTTGTATGACCCTATGTAACGGCTCCACGCTTCATACAGCTAAGTACTGTTGTAGCTCTGTCTAGTTATTTTGCCCTTTGTGAACTCTGGTTTGCTTCTGCCACAGACATCCCTCTCGCCGATGATCACAGCCACGTCACCTCACGGATCTCTGCCAACCTGTTTGCCTGTCTTGTCCTTGCTCTGCCAGCTACCCAGCGGTCTCCCTGCTCTGCCGGCTAACCAGTGGACTTCCACTTCAGCCAGCCACCCAGCGGTCTCCCTGCCCTGCCGGCCAACCAGCGGTCTTACGGCGCTGCCAGCTAACCAGCGGTATCCTTGGCTCCACCAACGACACCTCCCGTGCCAATCGGAGCCGGTCCTCGCCACTCTACGGATCCGCTGCCGGCCTAGCAACACCAGACCCGCTCCCGTCGGAGCACACCTCCCCACTCTCCATTCCAGGATCTGTGCAGTCCGCCCCGGGTTGGGCTCACCGCGTCCTCAAGAGCTACAGTAGACGACCCTGGCTACACCCTCGACAAAAGACTATATTCATTCATTGTCCTCTGTTTGAATAAATACTGACTTACCTCATGTACTCTTTGTGTTCTGCATTTGTGGGTTCTGGTTCGTACACTACGACAAAATCAAAAACATTACCAACCAAACAACCCAGCCACACGCATTATGTACTTTTATGAAATTTTAAACAAATATAAACGTACAATTACGGGGGGAAAAAACAAAATTTTACCCACATACTTGAAGATATTAAGAACGCCATTAATTAAAATCAATTCTGGGATATGTGGAACAACTTAAACACAAAGCAACCACAAGCACTACCCATCCAAAATGATGACATCTGGAGAGCACATTGTGAAAATCTTAACCAATTCCAATACCAATAAATCTGTTTAATTCAGATTAGTGTATTATTTTAAAAAATTATAGTCATAATTACCTGAACCTGGTGAAAAGAAAAAAGGAAGGAAAGAAAAAAAAATAAAAATAAAAAATAAAACAGGTGCGATGTGATTGTATCTCTTGTTCCTGGTTAAAAGCCTAGCAGCTGAGTTCTGTACAGTCGTTTCAAAGTTTTTTGATTAAGACGTGAACAGGCTGTTACAATAATCAAGGTGTGAGGAGATAAAAGCATGCACAACAGTTTCTGCATCACTAAAATTTAAAATAGGTTGGATTTTTGTAATATTTCTGAGGTGATAAAAACATGATTGGACAAGCTTAGTGATATGTTGCTCAAAACATAAATTGCTATCAAACAGGACACCAAGATTTCTTGCAACAGGCTTGATATGTTGTGACAGGTTACCAGTAGATGGCAGTATTTGTTTAGTGATGTGTTGGGGCCCAATAACAAGGATTTCAGTTTTATTTGAGTTTAGCTGAAGAAAATTTATTGACATCCAATTTTTTATGTCAGACAGGCAGTCCTGCAGAGAACTCAGCGTACTAAGGTCAGTGGGCTTGACAGGGAGGTACAACTGTGTGTCATCCGCATAACAATGAAAAGAAATACCATGTCTGCGGATGACAACCCATATATAAGGAGAACAGTAATGGTCCCCGAATTGAACCTTGAGGCACACAGTAGTTGATATGGGAAAAGGATGACCTGTAGTTATTAATGATGACACAGAATTTCCTATTGGACAAATGTGATGATAACCAGTCTAGTGCAGTGCCAGATATGCCCACCCAGTGCCTCAGTCTATCTAAAAGAATGCCATGATCAATTGCATCAAAGGCAGCACTTATGTCCAACAGCACAAGAACTGAGCACATGCCTGCGTCTGCATTCATTAAAAGGTCATTAGTGACTTTGAGAAGGGCTGTCTCAGTGCTGTGGTGTTGACGAAAGCCAGATTGGAACTTTTCAAAGGTATTATTGTTTTCCACAGCAGCAAGAAGCTGCTTAGATAAAAGTTTTTCGAGAATCTTGGAAATAAAAGGCAGTTTGGAGATTGGGCGATAGTTATCCAGGAGGGTGTTATCAAGCCCAGGTTTTTTTAGGACTGGCTGGACACAAGCTGTTTTAAAGAAATCACTGACGCAGCCAGTAGACAGCGAGCTGTTAAAAATTAGCAAATAGGGTGCAATACAATCCATAACTTCCAATAAAAACCTAGTTGGGATTTTGTCCAGAGGGCTGGAGGATATTCTCATAAAAGACGTGATGTCTGTTAGTTCAGGCAGATAACAGCAGAAAAATTGCTCAAAGAATCCCTGAGCGGGTGATACATATCTAAAAAGGCAGGATTGGGGTGATATCAGATCTTATTAACTCCACCTTCCCAGCAAAGTGCAAAAGAAACTTTTCACAATCAGCATCACAATCAGCAGGGGCACAAGGAGAGGCTGGGTTAACTAACTGATCCACAGTCTTAAATAGGAATCTGGGATTGTGCTGATAGGCAGAAATAAGTGCAGAGAAATGACATGTTCTTGCATTCTTCACCATCCTATTATAAAGGAGTAATAACTCTTTCATAGCCACAAAGTGGACTGGTGACCAGATTTCTTCCATCTGTGTTCTGCTCTTCTACATTTCCTTTTACAGCTTTGAATACTGTTATTTAACCAAGGCTGTTTTCTAGTCTTTGAGTTTGGTCTACTTTTCAGAGGAGCTATGAGATCTATGGTTGAAGAACACAGGTAGTTAAAAGAATCTACCAAGTCGTTGATGTGGGAGGAATCAGAAAACACATTGCCAGGAGAATTGAACAGTGTACAGAATTTTGAGACACTATGCTCATTAAGGACGCGTGTGTACTCAGTGCAGGATAATTCAGTACTAGCAGCCTGTAATTCACAGTTAAAAACAATGCATAGGTGATCAGATACAAACACGTCCCTGATTTCCACAGATGGTATTCTCAGACCCAGAATAAAGACTAGGTCTAAGGTGTGGCCACGGGAATGAGTTTGGCCAGACACATGTTGAAAGTTAAAAGTGATATTTAAAAAATCAGCAGCAAGGGCATTAGAAGAGTCATCAATATGAATATTAAAATCACCACAAAGAAGAATTCTGTCATAATTTAAAACTGGATAAAAATTCAGGGAGTTCCAACAAGAAGGGAACAGCTGGTTTAGGGGGGCGATAAATAATAGCAAATATGACCGGGAGGGGGCCGCCAAGTTTAAACATGAGCACTTCAAAGGCTAGCTATGAGGTTACACTTTAAATGCTTCCTATAAACAGTAACAAGGCCACCACCACGACCACAGTCCCTAGGGCGGCTAAAGCAGTCATAATCTAGAGGGCACAATTCAGTAAGTGAGTGTGATCACTTGGACATAGCCAGGATTCTGTTAAAAACATGGAATCTAAATCAGTAGAAGAGATAAAATCATTTAAAATAAATGTTTTGTTACATTGAGAAGAGCTGTGTCTGTTTCCTATTGAGGACCTATGCAAAATTACCACAGGAATTTTAAAAGTAGCGCTGGAGGGATCCGGGCTCCAAATAGCAGCACTATGATCAGTCCACAAGGGGGAGTTAGTGGCGGCAGAGGGTGCGTGGCTGTTTTTGGTGGGCAGAGAAGAGAAAGAAGAAGAGCGAGGGGAAACAGGTGATGTAAATAGTCAACTACGTGAGGAGGACAGTACAGGGTGCTGCAGGTTAGCTACCAGCATGCGCATGGCAGTGAATACACTAAAAGAAAAGCTTGAAGAGCGCTAAATGCAATTAAAAGAACATTTTATGCCAATTAATATTTGGCTTAAAATATTTGATAGTGTCATCCAGCACTGTATGGTAGTGAAGTATGGGGTCCACTCAGTCATCATAGCTTTACCCACTGTGACAAACATCCAACAGATTTAATAGCACAATTCATCTGTTTATGTACATGTTTTTATTTCACACTTACTTTAGCAATGTAAACATCTGTTTCCCATACCATGTTGTTGGCATGGGGGTTGTAGATTATTATTAGTTCCAGTATGGTTTTACATTTCAAATGAGTAAGTAAGTAGTCAGATGATTTGTGTGCTGGGTCTTCAACAACTTACCACTTTATTTGCTACATTTAGCTCCCGTTTTTCTCCAGCACTAACTTGCTCACTAATTAGCTACAACCACACAACCAGCACATGATCATCACATGATAAAGTCCACTCTCACCACAGAATCTCTTGAACAGCCGCCCCCACATTCACTGTGTGAATGTACTTCTTCAGAGACTTTTTATGTCAGCAGGGGGTGCTACTTCATCATCATCTGGAATGGCCATTATTTTAATCAGATGGGCAACTGATCTCTGGTACAGCTTGTCCTTCATTTGAACATTAGCTGATTGAATATGGCTGTCTGCACTCTCTTCTGTTTTGCTAGCTCTATCTGCAGGGATGGGCTCATAGCAGCAGAGCTCTTACTTAGCGCTCTGTCTTCCCCACGGAAATTCGTCCCAGAAAAAAAATAGTTTTTAAAAATCTGACCGATTTCAATAGGGTTCCCTGCACTGCTGGTACTGGGCATTATGCTGCCTTGCATTTGTGGTTCCCAGCCCACTCAGGCTTGGACCCCTAGTAATAATTCTAGTAGCTCCCGAGGTAGAAATACCTGCTGAAAGCAACAGAAGGAGAGAAGAATCTTCCGTAGAGGCGGCGTCTCCTGTGGAGGTGCCGCCAGTTCCCTCTCCCCATCTGCAGCATCGGACAACCTTGCGTCACCACTAAGCACAGCACACACATCCCATGTCCCTGACAGTCGTGCACGCACCCCCACACAGTGCCTCACTAGCCTATCAAACCCAAGCCAGTCTGTACCCAAAATCAGGGGGTGCGTCAGGCGGGAACTAACCGCTGCTTTAACACTAAATTTCCCAATCTCCCTTGAACATCCCCATGTACACACTTAATATCCACCCAGCAAGCCTCCACCAAAGCCCCGGGTCGAAGGTTCCGGTGAGTAATGGACTGCGTACAGCCCGAATCCACCATTGCCCGGTGTATACCCCCTTGGATTCTTACCGCACTTGTAGCGGCCCAATGCCCCTTCTCTGCGGTGCTGCTGTTGGCCAGGCAGCCTCCAGGGGGCGGTCCTGCGGTATTTGGCTTCAGGGATGTACCACAAGGTAATCCTCCGCCAGTGTGACCGGTAGGGAGCCCCTCTGCGAATTGCTCCCTAATGATTGCGTCCATCAGCCGCCCCTCCTCAGAGGATTCTCCCGGCTGCAGCCACCTTGTCGCCGCATCCCTCAGTTGCCTCACGCCGGCGGTGATCTTCGCTGGAGAATCCCAGCCGATCCAACACGGCCCTCCTCACGTCAGGGAAGTTCCGACGCACGGCGGCCGGGAGTCCGAGCGCCGCTGTCTGCACTTCCCAGAGAGCAGTGGCAGCAGCCGCACCAACCACTCTGCTGCCAGCCATCCACATGCCACTGCCGTCGCCTCGAACATTTCAAGGAATGACTGGGGATCATCTGCTGCCAACATCTTGCAGAAGGTGACGCCGGAGAGGGAGAGTGGTGGGGATGGCGGTAGTGCGGCCAGGTGCCGCAGGTATTCCCCACTTGCTAGCAGCTGGGTCTGCTTATCTGCCTGTTGCTGCATCCTTTCCAGCTGCCGCCTATTCACCGGCGTCTGCTTCTGGTGCATCACCGCGATTTCGCCCAGCATCTGGGCCAGTATCGCCACCAGCTGCATCTGCTGCAGATCCATCATCCGTCTACCCCAGAAGCCAAGTTACGTTGGGCGCCAGTTGTAGCCGAATCGTGCTACCGTGAGTTCCCTTGGCCCTGAGACACACGCTGAGACCATGTTTTCAGTTTATTCTTTCTTTATTTCTTTTCTCCACACAATCTTTCCCTCTGCATCCGCCGTTCCACCGACCGCCTCTGCTTCTTCCTCCCTTGTGTCTTAAGGAGAGCATAATTAGTTAACCGGGTTCAGCTGTGCCAATTATCTCTCCTTGATGCTGCTCACCTGAGCAACTCCATCACCTCTACTCTGCAGCTGACAGCTACCCATACCCACCTCCACAACTGCCTAAAGGACACATATATGAGGTGAATAGAATTGGATTCATCGTTAACATGTTCAAACTGAGATCGATCTGATAGATAGGATTTAAACCAGCTTAGTGCAGTTCCTTTAATGCCAATTAAATGTTTTAGTCTCTGTAATAGGATGTGATCGACAATGGTGTCGAATGCAGCACTAAGATCTAACGAGACAAGTACAGAGACAAGTCCATTGTCTGATGTCATTAGAAGGTTATTTGTAATTTTCACCAGTGCTGTCTCTGTGCTATGATGCACTCTAAATCCTGACTGAAAATCCTCAAATAAACTATTGTTATTTAGAAAGTCACACAACTGACTGGCGACTGTTTTCTCAAGGAACTTAGAGAGAAAGGGAAGGTTAGATGTAGTTCTATAGTTGACTAAAACCCCTGGATCAAGAGTGGGCTTTTTAAAAAGAGGTTTAATTACAGCTACTTTAAAAGACTGTGGGACATAGCCTGTTAATAAAGACAGATTGATCATATCTAGCAATGAAGTGCTAAGGGTAAAACGTCTTTAAGCAGCCTAGTTGGGGTCTAAGAGACAGGTTGATGGTTTAGATGAAGAAATCATTGAAGTTAGTTGAAGGTCGATGGGAGAAAGCAGTCTAAATATATATCAGGTTTTACAGTTGTTTCTAAGGTTCCTCTCTTTAAGGATAAATTGTTGCCAGTTGAGGGCAGGACGTAATGAATTTTGTCTCCAATAATTTATAATTAAAAATAAATAATTAAAATTTTATCATTAAAGAAGCTCATGAAGTCAATACTACTGAGGGCTGTAGGAATACATGGCTCAACAGAGCTGTGACTCTCTGTCAGCCTGGCTTAATGATGGCGTCTCCCCAAGGGCAACCCAAATAAATGAGAATAATGAAATAACTACCTGTAGTGGCGCTGTGGGGGTTAGAAACGCACACCACAGTCTTCTTTTTTCTCAAACTTACTGATCAACCACTGACAAGCTTAGTACAATTTCATACAAAGCCCATGTATAAATCAAAACTCATCAAGTTAGACCTCATGTCGCTCACTTTACCTTTTTTACTTTAAACTTATTAATTTATATAATATTGATTTGAGCATCCACTCAGAGGTTTGTATGACACATTCGTTCTGAGTAATGCTCTCAGAGGGATCAGCCACGATATTGTCCCCAGACACTGAACCCTGACCTTATTCAGGCCTTAAATGCTTTCAGCCGAATTGGAGAAATTAGTTTTTTATGATCTCATCAAACACAAACATTGTAAGGCAAAATAAAAGAAATGTTGCATTTACCAGTTGTTGTTTTATTTAGATCCTGTTTCTGACGCCATGAAGCTCAGTATGTCTTAAGCAGAAGTATTTATTGAAGCTGGGCTGAGGAGAATGGCAAAAGCAATACGTAGTGAGGACATAATGTAGTGACGCATGTGGCAGGGCATCCAGGCCATCAGCAACTACAAACCCAGACACTCCACCCCTGTAGCCATAGATGTCTCCTTCCTGAGAGACAATAGGGAAACTGCCACCAAGCTCACACCCTCAGCTGACCACTCGACCATCACACTCACCTCCACAGATGTCTACACTGCACTGAGCTGGATCAACGTGCACAAGACTGCTGGACCAGATGGCATCCCCGGTCACGTACTCAAGGCATGTGCAGAGCAGCTCGTTGGGGTCTTTACGGATATGTTTAACCTGTCCCTCACCCAAGCAGCTGTGCCAGCATGCTTTAAATCCACCTCCATTGTGCCAGTGCCGAAACACTCTAGTCCAACGTGCCTGAACGACTACCGCCCTGTAGCACTCACACCCATTGTTATGAAGTGCTATGAGTGGCTGGTCCTGGCACACCTAAAGGACTTCCTATGATAATTTGATAATTTGATAAGTCCCTCCCAGATTGATCATCTTGTTGATAATACTGCAGGCTCACTGCAAATGACACCCGACTCTAATGCTCAGGCACAATGCAAAACCCTCCAATGTGGCTGAATTACAACAATTCTGCAAAGATGAGTGGGCCAAAATTCCTCCACAGTGCTGTAAAAGACTCATTGCAGGTTATCGCAAACGCTTGATGGCGGTTGTTGCTGCTAAGGGTGGCCCAACCACTTATTAGGTTTAGGGGGCAATCACTTTTTCACCCAGGGCCATGTAGGTTTGGATTTTGTTTTCCCTTAGTAATAACAACCTTCATTTTAAAACTGCATTTTGTGTTTACTGGTGTTATCTTTGACTAATATTTAAATTTGTTTGATGATCTGAAACATTTAAGTGTGACAAACATGCAAAAAAATAAGAAATCAGGAAGGGGGCAAACACTTTTGCACACCACTGTAGTTGCTCTAGTTGACGTGCTGACGTGCTGCGGTAAGCGTATTGTGTCATTTCTGGTCACCGGTGTTTGTGTTTTACTACTAGTGTATTTATGCTGCTCTAGCACATCACAGTTAATTTTGTTCAATAATAATTGTTCATTATAGTGATTAACTATCCGCTATAATCTCACATTGGTTCTGCTCAAGCACTCATAGCTCTCTCCTTCTTTGAATGACTTTCTCACTAATCCCACAGTTTACACGCTATTCAGTTTTGCTAGCTACCGTTTTTTAGCTTATGAGCTAGCAATAGCTTCTCTCTCTCCCTCTCACTCTCCTGCTCGGTGTGTCAAATGTTTAGCTATTCCTCTGCCTCCTTTAGGGATAATGGTGCATGTAATAAATGTAGTTTATTTGTAGCGTTGGAGGCGAGGCTTAGTGAATTGGAAACGCTGTTCCGCACCATGGGAACTCAGTCATTAGCTGCTGTAGTTAGCAAGCCCCCAGTAGCCGGTGCGGACCGACCAGAGGTAGCTCCTGTTAGCCATCTCCCGGCAGCTCCCAAGCAGCCGGGAAACCAGGGAGGCTGGGTAACTGTCTGAAGGAAGCATAGCCCTAAGCAGAAGCCCACGGTTCACCACCAACCTGTTTACATTTCTAACAAGTTCTCCCCACCCAACGACACACCCGCTGAGAAACCAACTCTGATTATTTGCAGCTCCATTTTGAGTTTTACAGTAAGATTGTTATTCACATCGGCGGTAATGACTCCCGATTACGCCAATCGGAGGTCACTAAAGTTAATGTTGAGTCGGTGTGTACATATGCAAAGACAATGTCGGACTCCATAGTTTTCTCTGGGCCCCTGCCAAACCTGACCAGTGATGACATGTTTAGCCGCATGTCTACATTCTACATTCTGCCACTGGCTGTCAAGGTGGTGTCCAGCAAACGATGTAGGCTTTGTAGATAATTGGCAGACTTTTTGGGGAAGACCTGGTCTGATTAGGAGAGACGGCATTCATCCCACTTTGGATGGAGCAGCTCTCATATCCAGAAATCTGCCCGAGTTTATTAGTAGACCAAAACCATGACAACTCAGAGTTGAGACCAGGAGGCAGAGTTGCAGTCCTACATGCTTCTCTGCGCTTCCAGAGCAGTTACCCACCCAAAACTCCTTAGTGAGGGTGTCTGCCCCCCGACCACTTAAATTAATAAAATCTAAAGTTAACAGAAGAGGAGTTATACATAAAAACCTAAACAAAAACCCTGAAATAGCACAACAAAATAGGAGAATTAAATGTGGACTCTTAAACATCAGATCTCTGTCATCTAAAGCTGTACTAGTGAACGATTTAATATCAGAGTATCATATTGACTTATTTTGTCTTACTGAAACCTGGCTGGGTCATGAAGAATATGTTAGCCTAAATTAATCCACTCCACCCAGTCATATTAATACTCATATTCCTCGAGGTACTGGCCGAGGAGGTGGAGTTGCAGCCATCTTTGACTCAAGCCTATTAATCAACCCTAAACCTAAACTAAATTATAAGTTGTTCGAAAGCCTTGTTCTTGGAAAACACGACAGCCAATTATATTTGTTATAGTGTACCGCGCTCCTGGTCCTTTTTCTGAGTTTTTATCTGAATTCTCAGAGTTTTTATCAAGTTAAGTCCTTAAAACAGATAAAGTAGTTATTGTAGGTGATTTCAATATTCATGTTGTTGTCTTAGTACTGCGTTTATCTTATTATTAGATTCAACAATTGGCTTTTGTCAGAGTGTACATGAAGCCACTCACTGTTTTAACCACACCCTGGACCTTGTTCTGGTATATGGCATTGAAATTGAACATTTAATAGTCTTTACACAGAATGCTTATTTATCAGACCATTATTTAATAACTTTTGAACTGCTATTACTGGACTACACGCCATTAGGCAAAAATTCTTACTCTAGATGTCTTTCTGATATTGCTGTGGCTAGATTCAAGGAAGCGATCCCATATGCATTTAATTCAATGTTATATCTCAATATAACAGAGGACTCCTATATTGATTTCAGCCCCTCCCAAATTAACCATCTAGTTGATATTGCTGCAGGTTCACTGCAAATTGATTCTTGATTCTATCGCTCCTCTAAAAAAGAAGATAATAAAACAAAGAAGGTTAGCTCCGTGGTATAACCCCCAAACCCGCAAATTAAAGCAAACATCACGAAAACTTGAAAGGAAATGGCGTTCCAACAAGCTGGAAGAATCCCGTTTAGGCTGGCAAGATAGTCTTAAAACATATAGGAAGGCCCTCCATAATGCCAGAGCAGCTTACTACTCATCATTAATAGAGGAAGATAAGAACAACCCCAGGTCTCTTTTCAGCACTGTAGCCAGGCTGACAGAGAGTCACAGCTCTATTGAACCATGTATTCCTATAGCTCTCAGTAGCAACGACTTCATGAGCTTCTTTAAAGATAAAATTTGAACTATTAGTGAAAAAATTCATCAAGTCCTGCTTTCAACCGGTGCCGACTTGTCTTCAAACACAGGAACCTTGGAAACAGCTGTAGAGCCTGATATGTGTTTTGGCTGTTTTGCTCCTGTCAACCTTCTTCAGCTGACTTTGACGATTAATTCTTCTAAGCCATCAACCTGTCTCTTAGACCCCATTCCAACTAGGCTGCTTAAAGATGTTTTACCCTTAATTAGCACTTCTTTACTGGATATGATCAATCTGTCTTTATTAACAGGCTATGTACCACAATCCTTTAAAGTAGCTGTTTTAGCCAACTATAGACCTATATCTAACCTTACCTTTCTTTCTAAGATCCTTGAGAAAGCAGTCGCCAATCAGTTGTGTGACTTTGTAAATAACAATAGTTTATTTGAGAATTTTCAGTCAGGGTTTAGAGTGCATCATAGCACAGAGACAGCACTGGTGAAAATTGCAAATTACCTTTTAATTTCATCAGACAATGGACTTGTCTCTGTACTTGTCTTGTTAGATCTTAGTGCAACTTTCTGATGTTAAACTCTGACAAAACTGAAGTTATTGTATTGTACTTGGTCCCAAACACCTCCGAGACAAATTATCTAAAGATATAGTTACTCTAGATGGCATTGCCCTGGCCTCCAGCATCACCGTAAGGAACCTCAGAGTTATCTCTGATTAGGTTTTATCCTTTAATTCCCACATGAAACAAACTTCAAGGACTGCCTTCTTTCACCTACGTAATATTGCAAAATCAGGCACATCCTGTCTCAAAATAATGCCGAAAAATTAGTGCATGCATTTGTTACTTCTAGGCTGGACTACTGAAATTCCTTATTGTCCAACTGCTCGAATAAGTCCCTTAAGACTCTCCAGTTGATCCAGAATGCTGCGGCATGTGTACTGACAAGAACTAGGAAAAGAGATCATATTCCTCCAATACTAGCTTCTCTGCACTGGCTCCCTGTAAAATTTAGAATAGAATTTAAAATCCTTCTCCTCACCTACAAAACTCTTAATGGTCAGGCACCATCATATCTTAAAGATCTCATAATACCTTATTATCTGACTAGAACACTGCGCTCCCAGAATACAGGGTTACTTGTGGTTCCTAGAGTCTCCAAAAGTAGAATGGGAGCCAGAGCCTTCAGTTATCAAGCTCCTCTCCTGTGGAATCAGGTCCCAGTTTGGGTTCGGGAGGACCAGACACCATCTCCACATTTAAGAGTAGGCTTAAGACTTTCCTCTTTGATAAAGCTTATAGTTAGGGTTGGCTTGGGTGAGTCCTGAACCATCCCTTAGTTATGCTGCTATAGGCCTAGACTGCCGGGAGACTTCCCATGATGCACCTCTTTCCTCTCTCCTTCTCTCCTTCCCCATCTGTATGCATTTTTATCCCATTACTGCATGTTACTAACTCAACATCTTCACTCTCCCGTAGTTCTGTGTTTTCTCGTTTCTCTCCTCTCTCCTTCTGTTGCTTTCAGCAGGTATTTCTGCCTCCGGAGCTGCGGGGTCTGGGTCTGTGGTTGTGGACCGTCTGCTGCCACCATGTTCCTGCTCAACAACTGCTACTACAGTTATTAGTTGTTATTGGGTATTGGTTACTGATGCTGACATTATTATTCCTTTAGCTGTCATTCCTATTATTTCTAATTTATTATTATTAACACTATAATTACTATTCTACTATAAAAAAAAAATAATTCTATGTGGTCTTTGCATTGTGCCTCCCAAACTCCCCCCCCCCTCTCTCGTGGGCGGCCATCTTCACGGCAGCGGCGGACGGCTGCCCACCATTGAGTCTGGTTCTGTCCAGGTTTCTGCCTGTTAAAAGGAAATTTTTTCTTGCCACTGTCGCCAAATGCTTGCTCATGGTGGGATTTGTTGGGTCTCTGTAATTAATATTATAAAGAGTACGGTCTAGACCTGCTCTATAGGAAAAGCGCAATGAGATAACTTCTGTATTGAATTGTTATGATATTTGGCCTTGCTGGGATAATCTACTCCAGATTTTTGATTTGGACTTGGTCCAATTTGGTCTAGATGTGAAAAAAGCAGTGAAATCATCCTTTCTTCATTTTCCAAAATGCAATAAAGGTTTTACAAATTTGAAAGTGGGTTTCAGACAGTGTTAAGGCTTTACCTAAAATGTCGAACACGCTTTCACAACAGTAAGAGGTGCAAAAAAACAGAGGATTGGTTGCTCACCATTGTAAGTTAAGTTTCCCTTAAGTTTCCCCTTAATTGTTGAATTGGAAGCTGCGAATCAGAAGCTTACTTCAGAGTCATCATCTCTCCTCCCTGCTAAATGTTTGCATCTGTCTTCTCACCCAGGTTCAGTGTTTGTAGACACCTTCCTCATATATTAGGCTGCATATTATCACAGTTTTAAGTTCTGAGGCACTTTGTCCAAACTGAAACATTGTTTTCTTTTCCCAGCGTCCACCTGTCTGATGTGGAATCAATTACTGTAAGTCCTATAATAGCGGGCCAGCCTCTTTCCCTCAACTACAAGCATGAGGAACAATTACCGTAATTCTATAATGGCGGCCAGGTTTGTGCAACATGCAGTTTGAGGTATTTTGCTTGAGTATTTCTATTTTATACTACTTAGTGCCTCTGCTCCACTGCATTTCAGAGAGGAACATTGTATTTTACTCACTACATTTATTTGTTAGAAACCAGTAGGCTACTAGTTATTCAGATTAATAATACAAATGTTATCAACAAATAAAACATGAGGTATAATTAATATAATATAATAATAGATTGCCGGCAGTATATGGGGTGGGCTCCACCTTTACCTGCGACAACATTGAAGTGATGAGCACATTAATGCATCAATAGTTCTAATCTATATATCATCCTGAAATGAACATTTTGCATGACGAGTGCTTTAATTTTTGGTACTTTTGATGCCGCATTGGGGCTGGTCTTCATTTGAGACCCAGCTTCTATTTTATACCGGCTTTATTTTTAGAAATGGGTAGTCAAGACACGCCTAGAGCCCTAGGTATCTCACTCGAGTCCTCGATGGAAGGGTTCCTCCCAGATATCACTGTCATAACAAAGTGCTCTCCTCTGCTATAAACATCATAAATCAGTCATCAACCAGTCAAGGTCATTACAGACCTCATCAAGCTAGTCACGGTCATTGACCTCATTCAGCAGTCTGATCATTGCTGACCTCATCACTAAACATCACAAATCACAAACAACAGTTGCAACATTTGGCATAACTTTCTCTATGATGAGCTGGTGGATTCTTCTGACACAAGTTCTCACAAATGCATCCATCCGTAGCTCTTGGGGGGGCTCTATGGCCATTTCTTCCTAGTCACTACAATCCATCCTCAAGCTTCTGAATGTGATGGTGCTGGCACTGTAATGTGACTTGCACAGATTCTCTGATACATAATGCATATAACTGGTGGCGGTGTCTTGGTTGCATGGCTTTTCATCACGGTATCTATTCAGATCATTGCCGGCAATATTACACGATTCTGGTTATGACAGGCCTATAGGTACCCTATTTTAAGTATCCAGTCATTGATGACAGCGGGCATACCCGATTGCTGATAATTCTACATATTCATCGCATTCCACTAATTGCTCGTTGCATTCTGCTATTGCTCTATTCACTGTATACAAGGTACAAGGTTATTTATCATTATACAACACAAGGTTGTACAACAAAATTAAGTTAATAGTCTCTTCATGCTACACACATACAATATATATATCCTACAGTTATTTACATATATACATACATACATGTATACACCCAGGAAATAATTCAGTGCAGTTTTTGAATTTCCATCCATCCACTTTAATGTTAAAGTGGATGGACGGAAGAAGTCCCATTTCGCCCAGACTGGACATTAGCCAGGAGCAGCCTTGAGTCCAAACTAATGCAACCACAAGGGGGCACAAGCCAGTGTCTTCTTGTGCCAGTCCCAAGTCTGGATAAATGCAGAGGGTTGTGTCAGGAAGGGCATCCGACATAAAACACATGCCAAATTAAAAATGCGAATCGTGAAAATGACTTCCATACCGGATCGGTCGGGGCCCGGGTTAACAACGACCGCCACCGGTGCTGTTGACCTACAGGGTACCGGTGGATATTGGACTACTGTTGGTCAAAGACGAAGAAGGAGAGGAGGAAGGTGTGTTCGTAGGCAGAGAGAGAAGAGGAAAGCTAAGAATGTAGGACTGACAGTAGGGACTTTGAATGTTGGGACTATGACAGGGAAGGCTAGAGAGTTGATTGACATGATGCAGAGAAGGAAGGTGGACATACTGTGTGTCCAGGAGACCAGGTGGAAAGGTAGCAAGGCTAGAAGCTTAGGAGCAGGGTTCAAGTTGTTCTACCATGGGTCAGATAGGAAGGGAAACGGAGTAGGAGTTATCCTGAAAGAGGAGTTTGTGAGGAATGTTCTAGAGGTGAAAAGAGTATCAGACAGGTTGATGAGTCTGAAGCTGGAAATTGAAGGGGTGATGTTCAATGTTGTGAGTGGTTATGCCCCACAGGTAGGATGTGAGTTAGAAGAGAAGGAGAAATTCTGGAGTGAGTTAGATGAAGTGATGCAGAGCATCCCCAGAGGTGAGAGAGTGGTGATTGGTGCAGATTTCAATGGGCATGTAGGTGAAGGGAACAGAGGTGATGAGAATGTGATGGGCAGGTTTGGTCTTCAGGACAGAAACGCAGAAGGACAGATGGTGGTAGACTTTGCAAAGAGGATGGAAATGGCTGTAGTGAACACTTTCTTCCAGAAGAGGCAGGAACATAGGGTGACATATAAGAGAGGAGGTAGAAGCACTCAGGTGGACTACATCTTGTGTAGACGTTGTAATCTGAAAGAGACCAGTGACTGTAAAGTAGTGGTAGGGGAGAGTGTAGCCAGACAACACAGGATGGTAGTGTGTAAAATGACTCTGGTGGTGAGGAAGATGAAGAAGACAAAGACAGAGCAGAGGACGAAGTGGTGGAAGTTGAAAAAGGAAGAATGTCGTGTAGTTTTCAGGGAGGAGCTGAGACAGACTCTGGGTGGTCAGGAAGTGCTCCCAGATGACTGGACCACTACAGCTAATGTGATCAGGGAGACAGGTAGGAGGGTACTCGGTGTGTCATCTGGAAAGAGGAAAGCGGACAAGGAGATTTGGTGGTGGAACGAGGAAGTGCAGGAGTGTATACAGAGAAAGAGGTTAGCTAAGAAGAAGTGGGACACTGAGAGGACTGAAGAGAGTAGACAGGAGTACAGGGAGATGCAGCGTAGAGGTGGCAAAGGCCAAACAAAGAGCATATGAGGACTTGTATGCTAGGTTGGACACTAAAGAGGGAGAGGTGGATTTGTACAGGTTGGCCAGACAAAGAGATAGAGATGGGAAGGATGTGCAGCAGGTTAGGGTGATTAAAGATAAGGATGGAAATGTATTGACAGGTGCCAGGAGTGTGATGGGAAGATGGAAGGAGTACTTTGAAGAGTTGATGAATGAGGAAAATGAAAGGGAACGAAGAGTAGAAGAAGTGACTGGTGTGGAGCAGGAAGTAGATAGATTAGCAAGAGTGAAGTGAGGAGGACGTTGAAGAGGATGAAGAGTGGAAAGGCAGTTGGTCCTGATGACATAACTGTGGAGGTATGGAAGTGTCTAGGAGAGGTGGCAGTAGAGTTTCTGACTAGTTTGTTTAACAAGATTTTGGAGAGTGAGAGGATACCCGACAAATGGAGAAGTGTACTGGTGCCAATTTTTAAGAACAAGGGAGATGTGCAGAGCTGTGGCAACTACAGAGGAATAAAGCTGATGAGCCATACAATGAAGTTGTGGGAAAGAGTAGTGGAAGCTAGGCTAAGGGCAGAGGTGAGCATTTGTGAGCAGCAATATGGTTTCATGCCTAGAAAGAGTACAACTAATGCAGTATTTGCTTTGAGGATGCTGATGGAGAAGTACAGAGAAGGTCACAGGGAGTTGCATTGTGTCTTCGTAGATTTAGAGAAAGCATATGACAGGGTGCCGAGAGAGGAGCTGTGGTATTGTATGAGGAAGTCTGGAGTGGCAGAGAAGTATGTAAGAGTGGTGCAGGACATGTATGAGAGCTGTAAGACCGTGGTGAGGTGTGCTGTAGGTGTGACAGAGGAGTTCAAGGTGGAGGTGGGTCTGCATCAAGGATCGGCTCTGAGCCCCTTCTTGTTTGCTCTGGTGATGGACAGGCTGACAGATGAGGTTAGACAGGAATCTCCATGGACTATGATGTTTGCGGATGACATTGTTTTTTTTAGTGAGAGCAGGGAGCAGGTGGAGGAAAATCTAGAGAGATGGAGTTCTGCTCTGGAAAACAGAGGAATGAAGCTTAGCTGCAGTAAGACAGAATACATGTGCGTCAATGAGAGGGACCCAGGTGGGACGGTGAGGTTACAGGGAGCAGAGGTGAAGAAGGTGCAGGACTTTAAGTACTTAGGGTCAACGGTTCAGAGCAATGGAGACTGTGGAAAAGAGGTGAAGAGGTGAGTGCAAGCAGGTTGGAACGGGTGGAGAAAAGTGTCAGGTGTGTTGTGTGATAAAAGAGTATCAGCAAGAATGAAAGGAAAGGTGTTCGAGACGGTGGTGAGACCAGCGATGTCGTACAGCTTAGAGACAGCGGCGCTGAAGAAAAGACAAGAGGCAGAGCTGGAGGTAGCAGAGCTTAAGATGTTGAGGTTCTCTTTGGGAGTGACGAGGATGGACAGGATCAGGAATGAGTACATCAGAGGGACAGCTCATGTTAGATGTTTCGGAGGTAAAGTCAGAGAGGCCAGATCGAGGTGGTTTGGACATGTTCAGAGGAGAGACTGTGAATATATTGGTAGAAGGATGCTGAGGTTGGAGCTGCCAGGCAGGAGGTCTAGAGGAAGACCAAAGAGGAGATTTATGGATGTAGTGAGAGAGGACATGAAGTTAATTGGTGTGAGTGAAGAGGATGCAGAGGACAGGGTTAGATGGAGGCACATGATTCGCTGTGGCGACCCCTGAATAGGAACAGCTGAAAGGAAAAGAAGAAGAAGCCTTGAGTCCAAACTGGGCCAGCTTGGCTCCTATCCCAGCTCTTCCTCTCCTCCCGGGGCGATCACACAACACCCGCCATGGTGTCTGGTCCAGTTGATCTGGCTGGGTGGAACATCTTAAGGTCTGCTGCTCTTTTATACAAACCCCGGCGTCCTTTTCCGATGGATAGGTAATACGTGTTTCAGCAATAAAGCCAGAAAAAAATAAGATAACAGATAAATTCAAAAATATAGAGTTTGAAGGAGCTAGCCAACGAGCCGCAGCATCTATAGGCGCAGCCGTTCTCATAGTCAAAATCTCCTGATCCAGTCGATTTGAACAATTTTGGCTTAGCCCTTTAAATCCAATCCAAGTATACATCATTCAATGATGTTTAAGCAATAAAGCTGAAAAAAATAACAATTTAAAACAAAAATGTAGCGAGTTTGAAGGAGCTACCAGCCGCTGCATCTATAGAGTAGAACGTAACAAAGTGCTTCACAAAAGTTTATATCTTGCTATTACATTGTATTCTGGTCTACTGAAGTTACTGTCGGTTGACATGTTGTTCTCTTAGCTTTTTTCTCTACTCCAGATCTCTGTATAATTGTTGAAAATGTATGCAAAATGCCCCAGAAAAAAGCCCCTATGTGATGCTGACCGACTGATGCTGAAACCTGATGTTTACTGTATAAGACAGCTGAAACAGTTTCATCTAACAATCAGTTTGACCACAGGAAGAAGAAAACCATGCCATAACAAAATGGATGCAGTAGCACAAGGTCAGTCCCCTGTATGATTCTGTGGCTTACGAAGTGTCATCAGACTACGCCTAAAGGCAACAGTTTTCATTGCAATCATTTCAAGTTTATTAACAGTATCATACAAAGTTATAAGCTTGCACTTTTTCTATCCAACTGTCTCCTGTAGAAGAATTGTAATGGTGAATTTCTTGAGCAGCTAATTTCAGCTCTGAGTTGAAAATGAAAGGAACTCCAGAATTTCATTTTATTAATGCGTAGTTTCATTGACACAGAGTTGCACATACATGTAAAATATGAAGAGATATAAAAGAGGTAGGAAACCAATTTCAGAGTTCATTGCCATAAAATCAAGAGGTGGATGTGGAACTGGAGAGACCAAATACCACAAAAATGAAGCCAGTTTGATGGTGTCTCCAACTCCATCAACACCCATAATCATCAACTACAACTATACTTAGTGAGTATCATTGGTTACATTTAGACAAAAACAATAAAAATTACATGCAATGATAACTTCTGTTATGAATTGGCACTATATAAATAAAATTGAATTGAATTGAATATTCAACCTAGTGTGAACCACAGTTCATCTCACCATTGCTACATGTAAGAAACATCAGATCTAGGACACAAAGGTTAAAAAAAACAAAAAACCCACAGACCTTATTTTGCTGTTCATGTGACAATCTACCCAGACACAAAGATTGAGGAGAAAAGAGACCAAAGTCACGTTCACATTGAGAGATGAAAAGGCACTCACTGTGTTTTTATGTGAATTGCTGACAAGAAAGCAGTCCAGAACTTGTTTGTCCCAGTTTAAGGTGTGACTCCAAAAAATCCAGTTGTGATTTTGTGATATATGGCTGGGACACAGGTATCAAAGGCTCTGAAAGGATAATGAGTGATATGTTTTTGGCTGTAATAGTAAGGAGGCTTCAGGCCACCCTGAAAGGCAGTCAAAGTGGTTCTTCTGGTAGCATTCTTATGGTTTAGTTCCCATTTACAACAATCAGAATTCCGACCAAATCCAGGTCATTTGAATGGAATTATCACTATCAGAAGATTCAGGGGGGGTGGCGAGTTCAATTTGACATTGACACACAAATTCATACCATCGACCAATACAAACTGTCTCGACGGTCCTATGAAGAGGCATAGATTCCAAAAATGAGGTAGCTATTGTTTTAGCAATTCTGTTTCATACGGGTCTTCTCATAACAAAATATGTCATGATTAGAGTTCTGCTGATACCCGGGCTGTACCTGACTCTTTAAGACCTGACCCAGCTGAACCCAACTTAACCAAGTTTGAGACCCCAACCTGACTCCAGACCCAGGGGATTACGAACCGCGCAAAGCGGGAAACCTCAGGGGCACCAGAAGTTAGATTGAAGTTGTCAGTTGGATTGTGATTTGTCAGTTGTGACTATGCACCACTGAAGCACAACATCACCTGACATACTAAGGACCTTAAGGTGGGTCCTGTGTTATCTGGGGCCTGTACTTGTACAGGTGCCAAAATAGAGTCGTATAAAAAGGTTTTAAAGACATTTGTGTCTGTGAAGATTCTCAGTCATCCAGGTCAAGGTATATCTAGAAGCACTAAGTCAAAGGCAAATGGACAGCAAACCTGGGGTCTAGTAGTAGCCAATTCTAGGATTGTTGTCTGGGGCCCCAGGCAAAACATAATTAAGATGTCATGTGTATTCGACAGTGTGCATTGTGTACAGTATAGCACAGAGAGTGGTCAGCAGGGGCCCTCAGCTCATTTTTGCCCCTGGGCCCCATCACAGATTGATCCGTCTATGCCCGGGTCTATATTTTCCCAACAACAAAAATCCACTCACTTGACTCATACTCTTTCACTGTAGCTAGTGGTTGATTGGATGGTACAGAGCTTGACAATTTGTCTGTCTATCACAGGCTATGAACGTCAAACATGTTTGAGGTGATATTGTGCAGTATGTCAGAAGATCAATCTCTACACTGCACATGGTCTGTGGGATTTTTTAGTTGTTGTCACAACAAGGTCATAATGTTTCCAGGATGTAGAGGCCTATCCCAATTCACTGGAGATTATAAGAAGCTTACCAGCAATTCAAAGCATTAGCTATAAAGAAATGTGTTACTAAATTACATTATAAAATAAGCAAACCTGACATACAGCAACATGACAGCAAGGACCCGGGACTGTGGGTAGCAGAACTCTAGTCATGATACAGGAGTGAGTGAATGGTGTTACTGTGTGTTCTTTGTGTCGAGTGTGCTTCTGGTAGTGCCTATAATTGCAATGACCACTTTCTGGTGAGACCAGGCCCCGAAGGTGTGTTAGCTCAAGTAGAAAGAGTTTCAGCTAAACATTCTGATGTATCACAAAGCTCTATAACTCCACTTCAGGAATTTATGGAGACAACAGGAGAAATAAATGAGAGGTAGCGGTAGATAATGGCTGGACCTGCTGCTAAATTTGAAATCACTCTTACACACATATACACAGTCAGTGTCGGCTGTTAGCTAGCTACAAACTTCTGTCAGGTCCATTGGCTGTTAATATACAGGCTGCAAAAAAAACAAACACTTTACCGGTCAAATTGGTTGCAATAAATGAGACAAACATTTAATTCGTGTTGAACACAGAAGTCTGAACACACCTCAAGGCTGCTTATTTGTCAGTGAAACATTTCTCATCAAAAACGTCTGTTAACTGTGGCTGGCACTCTGGTTTGTTTCCTTTTGTTGCTCCTAGACTCTGACTTTTGAGTAAGTAAGTCCTTTTCTTGATTCCTTGATTTTCCTGGCACATTACATCAGAAGTCAGTGCTCACTAATCAAAATTAGAAAAAAGGAATCAAAGAAAAAGACACAAACAGGGCTGGAGTCAGTGAAAATGTAGATAGAAACCACAATTATATGCTAACAACATCTCTTCAACTTTTGGTAAACTGAACCCAGCCCTGTTTTTAAGATTTACTCATCGGATGTTGATATTACTTTTCTAACACTTCAAGAAAACACCTCCTTTCTTTGTCTCATCACCTCTAGAAATTTAATCCTCAAATAACTGACTCCTACATGCTGACTGCAAAAACACAGCTGGCTGAGCCAGTAGATTTTATACCGGAGATAAAGATTGCTCATTTAGCCTGATAACACATTATTGTCAGTCAGATAGGGGATTAAATACTGATCAAGGCAAGGAAGCAAAGAACAGAATCTACTGTCCAAATGCAGTTCATTGTTTCCACCTGCGCCACTATGCATTCCTGATTTGAATGCTTTGAGAGAGGAATGCAAAATGGTCACAGAGGGGCACTGTAACATCAAAGTGAGGAAGGACTGGGAGTGAGCTTTTTCAGGAGTCAGCATCCCTACAGGAAGTTGGTGGAGTTTTTCGCTCCATTGATATGGAACTGGTAGGCACCATCAGAGGAGCTGAGAACGTTGCTGGAGAAGGGGACACAGGAGCCACAGGAGAGGATGCAGCTTCAGCCTGGGAGGTGAAAATAGAACAGAATTTTTATTAGATAAGTCACAGTAGAGATAGAGACAGAAAATGGTGAGGGAGAGAGAGAGGGCCATGCAACAAAGGTCCCTAAGTGGAATTGAACCAGGGACTTCACAGTATATGGTATGCATATTAAGCACTAGACCACCAGAAGCCCCTCTTTTTTGCTCTTTAATCAAAGACTAAGCTAGAATGTTCCTGCCCTGAAGCCATTTTTCTGGAAGCTCTCTCCAGAAAGAATTTCAAACACATGCATTGTGCTGAGCCAATGAGGAAAACAGTGAGTTCCTTCACATAGGCAGCACAACAATTTCAGTTAGCCTTTATGAACTGTGATCATCTGACAGCAAAAATAGAATTGATAGAATGATGCAGAGAACATAGTTAACTGTCGCTAATATACAGTATGACACTCCATGATTGCTTATTTAGTGTTTCACAATGGAAGACTCTGTCAGAGAGCTAATCTGCTAGCATGTTTACTGCCAGCTTACCACTGCGCTGGGCAAGTTGTTATTACAATGTTATTTGATTGACCACAGCGACTGTGGGTTTGACTGTGTTGTTTTATGAGTAGGAATTGATTTTTGAAAATGCCTTTTTTTTTGTATTTTTACCACGGAGACATTGAGCTGTGCCCTCTTCATTATCTGATATTTCTCTAGACATTGTGAATAGAATTGGAGGTCTTTTGCTGGGCGATAGACCCCCCACCCTGAAAGAAGTTAAAATTTTACAATAATAAAACTGTAATCAGAAATTTTTAGAGCTTCCCCCTAAATGTAAACGCTGATGATTCGAATCATCAGTTGAGAAGGCCCCAAGATTGATCTCACTTTGTAAGTAAAATCACTGCACTTTTTAAAAATCTGTGTCACTGTACACAGCAACGAAGGATAACAACATGACAGGCTGTAAACTTATGACAGGTATGAAGGGGCGAGCCCATTTAGAATTTTGTAAGTCATCAGAAGCTCCTTAAAGCCTGATCTGACAAGGATAGGGAGCCAGTGAAGGGAAGCTAAAATTGGTGTGATATGATCAAATTTTCTGTTTTTTGTTAAAACTCTAGCTGCAGTATTCTGAACCATTTGAAGACTTTTAGCACTGGCACACGGCCTGACAACAAAGCGTTGCAATAATCAAGTCTAGATGAAACAAAGGCATGAATTAGGATCTCTGCATTAGTCAAGGACAGAAGACCTAATTTTAGATGAATGTTGCGTAGGTGGAAAAAAGCGATCTTGGTGATTTCTTTAATGTGCTGATCAAACATAACACCACGATTCTTGGCTGTCAAACTCTGAGAAATCATGCAGTTGTTGAGAGTTACTGTTATTTGATTAAACTGGTGTCTATGTCGAGCAGGGCCAAAGACCAGCATCTCAGTTTTATCAGAATTTAGGAGCAGGAAATTACGTGACATCCAGTTTTTCACAGCAGACAAGCAGGCCTCTAATTTAGTAATTTGGGAATGATCATCTGCCTTTACAGGCTCATACAGCTGAGTATCATCAGCGTAGCAGTGGAAATCAATTCCATGACTGAGTATAATTTGGCCAAGAGGTGAAATATAAATAGAGGAAAGCAGACGGCCAAATACTCAACATGATTAAGTTGCTTTAACAGGTACAATCACATGTGAATGTGAACTCAGAAAACTGGTGCCACAGTTTGTGTCTGTGTGTTGAAATGCCCCTACCACACCACACGCTCGATCCTTTTTCACTGACACACATATGTACGCAAGCTCGTGATTCTTCAAACATAACATGCAAATGCATGCATGCACGTGTAACTGAAAATTTCATATTAGTAGGTTAGTGGTCTGTTTCCGACACAGGGTGTCATGGTTTGGGGTTTTTTTGTTAGTTATTT
Organism: Siniperca scherzeri; assembly: GCA_027580175.1. NCBI lineage: Eukaryota > Metazoa > Chordata > Actinopteri > Centrarchiformes > Sinipercidae > Siniperca > Siniperca scherzeri. Next base: position 36,163,166 of record CM050842.1, on the reverse strand, counting down.
CCTGTTATATTTTGTAACAGCTCATGTGTCTGATGTAACTTCACTTCCTGCCTTTGTGTGTTTTCCCTCCTGTTTTGATTGTTTGCCCCACCCTGATTAGTTTCACCTGTTATCTCCTCTCACTAGTGTTTAGTTCGTGGCTGGTGTATTTTAATTGTATTTGTGTGGATTCTGGGACAGGTTGTGTTTTGGTTTTCTGTTTGCACTGTTTCCCTCCTGTGTTCCTGTGCTCCTCCCCAGCCTGTTTATCCCTCCATCCCTGTCCTTTATCAGCATCATCAGCCCTGCCTGCTCCCTGTGTTTCCCCCAGCCAATTGGCTCCCTTTCTCATCCCCTCGTTAGTTCAGTTAGTATTTGAGTCCTTCAGTTTTGTCTTTGTTGGATCCTTTGTTCAGTCTTGGCTTGTTCTTTTCAGTTCAGTTTTTGCTCTGCCTGCACTCAGACCTCAATAAAGAAGTTCCTGTTGCCTGCAGTCTCCTGCATTTGGGTCCACCTGCTCTGCTCTTCCTAACACAGGGTGTTTATTACTAATTTATTCAAAAAGCTGTCTGATTTCAGATCAAAATATCTTTCACAAACTACTGCATTGGTAGCTAACTCTTTTCACCCCCCATAGTGTATGTGTGCGTCTACCTGTGGTGTGGCAGTCAGCTGGGGGTCAGCAGGTGAGGAAACCATATTCTCCATCTTGACAGGTTCACTGGCGGCTACTGGTGGAGGACAGCTATACATGACTGGTGCTGGAGCATAGCCCTACACACACACACACACACACACACACACACACACACACACACACACACACACACACACACACACACTTTTGATTTCATGAAGACAAAGCTCTAGGAATGACATGATGTGCATACAGTGTACTGGCTGGTTACCTGCTGAATGACTTTATGTAGCTGTGCACAAGAGCAAAACACATTTGTATGTGACCTGACTTCATCTCTCAGATTTTTCTTGATCACATGTTGCACCATTTATCATGCAGTAACAGAGCCTGCAGGCTACTGAGTCATTTCAACACAAAGCTGCATTGCGCATTTATAAATCTGATTCTATACAAGTGGAAAGAACTGAGCATGAGGACTGGGTTTTTGCTGCATCACATCTGGCTGACATTGTCCCCTTGGTTTACTCCCTGCCTCCTGCTGTGGAAAGAAGGCCTGAATCCTTCAACAAAATTCTCAAGGGAACAATGAGGGGATGCAAATTAGTCAAAATTAAAGATTATGAATATTGCCACAAAATGACTGTTAAAATCTGAAGCTCATTTTGAAAGACACCAGTATGCAGCCACATAATCATTACAAAACAGTAATATTGATCAGAAAAAAAGGTGTCTGACATAATTAGCTTTTTGGCGCGACACTGATGCAGCACTGCAGATCAAGTTGAAAATAATAGATTCACTTATGTCATTCAATATTACATTACATACATTACAATTACTAAAGTCAATTTGTGCACACTGTCAACATTTATGGTCCATTACTTAATAAAAGGCTAGAGTATGTTTCAGAAATTGAGGTTTGTAAATTCCTACAGTTAAGGGTCAGAACAATAGTTTCTTCTGTCAGTACTCTGTGGGTCAGTCAGCTCTTTGTCAGGGAACGCAGACAGTTTTCAAAGCTTTAAGTCTTCCCCTGACCTGAAGCAGCTGAAAAGTCAAACGTCAAATACTGAAATTACTAGTTTCCCTTGGGATTAATAATGCTGATAAATAAAGTTCTATCTTATATTATCTTCCTTTCAGGAATTCCTGTCAGTTAAAGAGATGGATTGTACCATTGGAGCTACAGGTCCTGGGGGGTACTGGCCTGGTGGTGGACCGTTCCATTGTGGAGGCTGGGCAGTGGGGATCATAGCTGGGCCAGAAGGAGGGTAGGCAAGGTTATGGGGTGGATAGGCTGGGTTAAAACCCTGCAGAGGGAGACAATCAGGAGTAAGATCAGTAAACAATGAGGGAGGAAGCAGGAAAACAGGAAATCTGCAAAGTCAAGGAAAACACAAAGTAGGTTACTAGCTAAAAAAATCAGCCTTGAATGAAAACTGACTCCAACTAACATCTTTGGATCCGGTGTTGTAAGAGCATGTTAGTCTGAGTTAATCAAGTTTATCCATATTTAAAAAAGCAGGCTTGTAGTGTGATACTAACTGGGGAGGGTGGAGGGCCATTCCACTGTCCTGGGCCAGTGGTCGGAGGGGGAGGATGGACTGTAGGACCCTATATAGGAACACACATACACACACCGACATGTACACAAGAAAAAACACTTGTCTTAGATTAGCATTACACAATCCATTCACCAATAATTCTCCATGCATTAAAAAAATCCAGTGAATACATGTGATAAGTTGCATAATGATCGTGTAAATAGTTATGTAATAAATGCGTGTTATGTAATGTCTTATGTACCATGCTAGGGTCGAGGCCATGGTAGTACACCTGCAATCACAGAAAAACAGTTACATTCTTTAATTTAGTAAGTAAACATCAAATTAATACCAGATTCACTTTGAGACATTAATATTAACACTCATACTGTCAGTTATATAAAGACATGTTTGTGAAGTAAGAACAACCATGAATACATAAAAAGTGATCAGTATTAGTATAATCTCACCGCTCCTGGTTGTCCAGGAGTGTTGTAGGTAGGACAAGGTCCAACAGGACCACTGTGAGGATGATGGACTGCATCTGGGGTAGTCTGGAGAGAGAGAGAGAGAGAGGCAGATGATGAGGCAATTCGTTGTTTTGGGGCTGCAACTAATAATTATTTTCATTATAAATTATCTGTTGATTATTTATAGAAGTCTACAGCTGCTGGCTGACTGTGTACACCTATGTTTCACAGTGAAATATGGTATGGTATTTGTCCATTTTACCATAATTTAGTGCTTGGTGGAATTATGGTTAATACTTATATTGTTTTTGGGGTAAAGGTAATTAATTTAGTACACAGATGCCAAACAAGCAAGAAAACGTGTTTATAAGGGCTGACATTTCAGTCACCTAACGCATGTAAAATGATTATTATGTGAATGTAGAATATATACAGTGTTGATATTTGGTGTCTAGGGCTCTGACCTCATCACTACCCACAACAAAGAACCAAGCTCAGCGAAGCAGGGAGTGCAGATAATAACTTCCTCCCTAGGGGAAGGTAGACTCAGAGCCTACAGGCAGGGCTGGGCCAGATTATTCATATATGGCATCAGGCGGCAGCCTATTTGCTATGCTGGGGGGGCACCAAATGAATGATTAAGCCTAGACTTTTAAAATATTTGTCATATTTTCTATATATGTTATTTACTGGAAGAGATGCAAACAGGTACAAAATTAACCATTGATACAATATATATGTATAAAGATAAGAAAAAGAATTTCCAGAATAATTCCAATTTTAAGATCACAGTGATCAATGAGGCAGAGTCTAATTAAAATATAACCTATGGTTCTATTTCTCACTTTTAGATGGTTAAATTATGTTATAAATAGGCCTGCCAGTAGGCTGCAGTTTAATATTTGGCCTATTCAGACAAGAGAATTTCATTTAAAAAATATATATCAGCTTTGTTTCTTTTAGTGTGTTACTGTTTCTGGTGCATTCTGATCAGATTTAATTATTTTCTTTATAAAAATAAGATTTGATCTTCAAAAAATCTTTTTCAAAAAGGGAGTCTTGAAAAAAGGGGGGTGTCTCAAAATCAAGGTCAATATGGTATATTATAAGCAGGTTAAGAGGCTTGCTAGAGGCTTGAGAACTTGCTAACACTGTTTAAGAATGGTTTAAACTAACATCAGTATGTCGTTTAGATTGGAGGCAGTCAACCAGGATAGCTTGGAGCATATATGTATGCATAACATAAAATCATTAGCATCAAAGCAACACTGTCATGTAACATAATCTATCAATATTATCTAGCAAAGCTTAACATCATGAACCACATTGTCATGGATACGCCAGGCTCCACCGTCTGTTAATCAAGCACACCTGCTTCCTAGCAACGGCGTCCTGTGGCTCTATCCATTGGCGCTAGACAAGCAGCACACAGGGCCAAATCCATACCGGGGCACCCGTCTGGCTCGAGGTGGTCCACGCAGTCACCAGATTGCACTCGGTCTGCCAATCATCAACCTACACCCTGACCTGCCGGTCTTCAGCCTACTAACCAGCTACTCGCCTGCACCGCTGCCCAGCTGCTCGCCTATACTGCCGCCCAGCAGCTTGCCTGCACCGCCACCTAGCAGCTCACCTGCTCCACCGCCCAGCGACCCGCCAGCTCCACTGCCGTCTCCAGTTCCTGCATCGTGGAGGCCTCCAGTTCCAGCGCCGCAGCAGCCATCGCTCCCTGCTGGATCGCAGCAGCCATCGCTCCCTGCTGGACCGCAGCAGACATCGCTCCCTGCTGGACCGCAGCAGCTCTCCGTTCCCGGACTCCCTACCGGACAGCCGCAGCACTCCATTACCGGACTCCCTGCCGGTCCGCAGCAGCTCTCCGTTCCCGGACTCCCTGCCGGACCGCAGCAGTACCCTGCTCCCGGACTCCCTGCTGGATTGCAGTCGCCTCCTTTCCCAGCTGGATCACAGCAGCACCAATCCCTAGTCGCCACTGGATCGCAACCACCTCCCTTTCCGGTTGCATCCGTCCGAGGCTCCCAACTCCACACCTGTCCAGGCCCTGGGTCATCCGCCCGGATCAACCTGCTCCCCGTGGAGGAGGACAACCACCACGTCGGCGGGGTTTTTCGGCCATGGAGGGGGGGGCCCAGTCTTCCCTCCAACGGACTTCCCCATCTCCATACCTGCACACCTGTCTTTTCTGGCTGTAACCAAATAAATACCCATCTGTCTCCATATCAGTGTCTCCTGCCTGTCTGTCCGTAACACACATGGCCCTCAGTTTCAATAACAGCCACAGAGAGTGGAGCAGCGGCAGGTCCCTCATCATCTCCAAATGTTACTGAGGACGTGAGACAAGGTGAGCTCACATAGTGGCAACTAAAAGCTATTCCAAGGATGGATCAAGAGAGGAAGGGGGCCATAGAGACTGCTTATGTATAGGGCCCAGAATTTTGTGCAACACTGTTGCCTACAGGTGGATGCTGGGTGGAGGAGCGGCTTTTCAAATGCTAAATGAACATTTTTCAGGACATGCCATAAAACCGCAACATCGCCGATTTAACTCCAGCCAGCAACTTTTGTTGCATGTCATGCCCCCCCCCCTTTCCTGTCTGCCTCTTCACCTCACTCTGTCCAATAAAGGTGAAAAAATGCCCCAAAAATATATTTAAAAAACCCCAAAACAAATCCATTTAAATCATGTTTTATATTTACATTTACAGCTCCAGTTTGTGCCTTTACATTTTTACCAAAAACCCATGGAACATTCACTGGGAAATGTGACATCACTGTGAAAATAGCCTTTACATTATTAATGCAACAAGTTTATGAAAAAATAATGTAAAAAAAAAAAAATCTTCAGATGTCAGTTAATACAAGATGGCGCTCCCGTCCTGCTGTCTCCGGTTAAACTGTGCTCTGCTCTTGTTTTCTTTGCACTACTCACTGACTTTTTTGCATCGACCACCCGGGCTAACACTACCTACGACCGCCAGACACTTATAAACATCGGACTACAAGTTACTCACCGTATATTTGATCCGACTTGGCTGGGAGAGATCCTGACGAGCAACGAGGGCCCAAACAAAGGAAGTGGCAACCCCACAAAGTGAAAGAGACATCAGGGGAGACGGGAGGGATTTTAACAAAGCAAACCTCAAAAAAGGTAAGCCTAACTTTTATCAACATATCACTTGTCCTACTAGAGGGGATAGGACTCTGGACCACTGTTTAAGGATGGCTACAGAGTTCTTTCCCACCCCATATTTGGGAAATCAGACTATGCCACCATTTTTCACATTCCAAAATATAAACAAAGAGTAAAACATGAGACGAGAGAGGTCAAACGTTCGTCTGATCAATCAGAAGCCACACTTGTAGGACGCACTGAGTGATGTGGACTAGGACACACTCCGGGCCAGCTCTGATGTCAGTGCTTTTACAGAAGTTGCCCTGAAGCTCATCTGCAAACTGGTGGATGACTCTGCGCCTACGGTCACGGTTAAGACCTTCCCAAATCAGAAACCATGGTGGATAAAACCATCCGTGAGGCCCTGAAGGGCCGCGTCGTTGCATTCAACTCAGTGCTGGCTTACGGGAACATGGAGGAGTACAAGAAAGCATCCTATGACCTGCAGAGAAGTGAAGGAGGCTAAGAGGCTAAGAGGCAATATAGGAACAAAGTGGAGTCCCAATTCAAACAATCGGATGCCAGAAGCATGTGGCAGGGACTAAGGACAGTAACAAACTACAAAGGGAAACCCCCCTCAAGGTGAGCGCTGATGCTTCGAGGCTAACGCTATCCTACAGGCCCATGCAACAGAAGTGAGTGCCCCAGACACAGAGGATAGAGTGGTCACAGTCTCGGAGCACGACGTGAATAGGGCTTTCAAGAGGAACACCCGGAAGGCAGCAGGACCGGACAGCAGGACCGGACAGCAGGACTGGACAGCAGGACCGGACGCGTACTCAAGGCCTGCACATTGTCCCCGTGCCCAAGATCGCTCGACCAGCCTGCCTGAATGACTACTGTCCAGTGGTGCTCACCTCTGTGGTCATGAAATCAATCGAGCGGCCACATCACCGAGGACCTGACATGGTCTGTCCATATAAACATCCTGGTCAAAAAGGCACAGCCATGCCTTTATCACCTCTGACTGCTGCAGAAATTCAGGATGCCCCCACAGACACTTAAGACATTCTACACCAGTACCGTGGAGAGTATATTGTCAGGTAACATCACCGCCTGGTATGGCAGCAGCACCTAGCAGGACCGCAAGGCCCTGCAGAGAGTGGTACAGACAGCTGAACGTACGACGGGGGGTGCACTCCCCAGCCTACAAGACATTTACACTAGGCGGTGCAGGACCAAGGCTGTAAGAATCATAAAGGATTCGAGCCATCCAAACAAGGGAAGTGCTACTGTAGTCACAGTGCCAAAACTCAAGAGGAGCTACTTCCCTCAAGCCATCTGAATCCTGAACAAGGACACTGCCATGGCTCCTGATAGACTACACCTTTGATGTTCCCTTTTGACAATACCTCCACCCTTCCCCTGCATCCCTTTAATATTTGCACCATATTTGTACATTCTGCACAAATGTGTCTATCTATTTATCGATCTATCTTTTGTTTTTACACAATTTTATTAATCTATCTTTTGTTGTATATATTACATTTTGTCTATCTACTGTTGAATATATTGCATTTTTGATATTTTTCTGTTATATATATATTTTAAATATTAAATTTTGTTATTTATGTCGAGCACAATACCAGATGGGGCAACAAAGCATTTTGCAGCACAATGTAGAGATATGTTGAGTATGTGACAATGAAACTTGAAACTTGAGATGGAGTCGTACTTTTCTGTGCCTGTTAGTACCTGTAGCGTTGCTGCGGTGGTGGCTTTCTTCTTGAAAATCTTCTTCCGACAGCAGCAGCAAATCCCAGCAGGGATTCCCAGCAGTAAGAGCAGAGCCATGAGAGGGTTTCCTTCTGAATATTCATGATAGTCTGCAGTGGAAAAAAGAGGGGCAAAAAGGGCGAAAAAACCAGAATCGCCATTAAAATAATGATTCTGTCAAGTATGATTAGGATTGTACCTGTGACATTGCAGTTATAAGATATTCTTGTAACCCATGAGCCAAAATTAGTAGACAATATCAATAATGTTCCATGTTTTAGCCTATTGACTATAAACTGTGTATACTGTGCATTAGAAGGTATCGCAAGTCCAGAAATTTCTAGTAACCTGAAAATTACCCATGACTATCTTACCTGAACCAGATATGTGAAAACACACTCACAAGCCCAAACTGACTAGGTACAGTGGGTTTTTATTCTCATATTTCTTTTGTAATTTACGTTCTGTATGGTCTCTGTCCACTTTGGACAGAGCCGCTCTCATATGTAGGAATCTGACCGAGTTTATTAGTGGACCATGACAACCTGGAGTTGAGACCAAGAGTCAGAGTTGCAATCCTACACGCTTCTCTGTGCTTCCAGAGCAGTTACCCACCAAAAACTCCTTAGTGAAGGTGTCTGCCCTCCGACCACTTAAATTAATAAAATCAAAAGTTAACAGAAGAGGACTTATACATAATTTTTTTTTTACCACAGCTGAAATAGCACAACAAAACAGGAGAATTAAATGTGGACTCTTAAACATCAGATCTCTGTCATCTAAGGCGGCAATCAGACAGAGCACGCTTTTTGCAGTGAGAGACGTCCAATTGTTTTCTATAGGCAGTAAGTGTTTTGCACACTGCTAATGCACCTTGGGCGCTTTGCGTTTTTATTGGAGCGCTCTGAACATAAAGCTGTACTAGTGAACAAATTCATATCAAAGTATCATATTGACTTATAATAATAATAATAATAATAAAACTTTATTTATAGAGCACTTATCAAAACAAAGTACAAAGTGCTTCACACACTTTATTTTGTCTTACTGAAACCTGGCTGGGTGATGATGAATATGTTTAAAGTTTATAGTCTAAATTAATCCACTCCGCCAGTCATATTAATACTCACATTCCATTCCCACTATAATTACATTATTACTATTTTAAAAATTTTAGGTAGCATTTGCATTGTGCCTCCCTCCAAAACCTCTCTCTCTCTCTCTCTCTCTCTCTCTAAACCTCTCTCTAAACCTCTCGCTCTCCATCTCTCTCTCTCTCTCCATCTCTCGCTCGAAACCTCTCCCTCTCTCTCTCCATCTCTCTCTCTCTAAACCTCTCCCTCTCTCTCCATCTCTTGCTCTCCATCTCTCCCTCCATCTCTCTCTCTCTCTCTCTCTCTCCATCTCTCTCTCTCTAAACCTCTCCCTCTCTCTCCATCTCTTGCTCTCCATCTCTCCCTCCATCTCTCTCTCTCTCTCTCTCTCTCTAGGAAAAGTGCAATGAGATAACTTCTGTTATGAATTGGCGCTATATAAATAAAATTGAATTAAATTGAATTGAAATTCTTCAAGGCACCGGCCGAGGAGGTGGAGTTGCAGCCATCTTCGATTCAAGCCTATTAATCAACCCTAAACCTAAACTAAATTATAACTCATTCGAAAGCCTTGTTCTTAGTCTTCACACCCAAACTGGAAAACACTACAGCCAATTCTATTTGTTATAGTGTACCACGCTCCTGGTCCTTATTCTGAATTTTTATCAGAATTATCAGAGTTTTTATCAAGTTTAGTCCTTAAAACAGATAAAGTAATTACAGTTTTTCTCAATTGCTAAAACACAATTTCTGAAACCTTGCTCCATTTTCTGAAACCATTAAACACAAAACCTCATCTTCAAGCACTATTTACAAAACCTCTGACTCCTCTCGCAAAATGAAACTTTCGCCTCAAAACAGTTTTACCTGTGTTCAAAATCAAGCACTGCTCGCAAATCATAAACAAAGTGATCAAAAGGATATACACTATCAAGCAGTCAGTAAACAATACACCAAAAAACAGAAAACACATTGTTCAAAACATAGTTCTCAGGGAGAAGTACATTTTTAATCTCAAAACAAATGTAATATTTCTCCGTCATTGTCTTTTGATGAACGAAAACATGTTCTATCATAGTAGCTCAAAATTGATCAGAAATGACTACTCTGCTTTGCTCTTTGCAATTTTTTGTTGTTCTTCCTCCTCCTCTTCCTCCTCGTCGCTCACCTCGCACACGCACTCGTCCTGTCACATTGTTTCGTCTATCCATTCTCAGACTTTCTCCTTCCCACCTTCAACAACCTGTTTGTTCTCTGAACTGGCTTATATTGGCTGTGTCACATCATTTGAAACAGGTTACGACAATTTTGAGTGGTTGTGTTCAATCAGTGACATGTGTTCTCTATTTGTATTTGATTGTTGCCACTTGTGTTTACCAGTATGGATGACATGTGCATTAGAGTGCAGAATGTGTTTAGAGTTTTGCTGAAAAGTCTAAGTGAGATCTGCAAATTGTGTTTTACTATGTGAAATGGTTTAAGGTATTGACAACAGACTGCACAATCAGCTAAATGAGGTCAGGCAACTGAGAACTGTGTTCAGCCAATGGGTTTTAGTGTTTTAGCAATTGAAAAAAACTGTATTGTAGGTAATTTCAATATCCATGTGGACGTTGAAAATGATAGCCTTAGTACTGCATTTATCTCATTAATAGATTTGATTGGCTTCTCTAAGAGTGTACATAAACCCATTCACTGTTTTAACCACACCCTCGACCTTGTTTTGGCATATGACATTGAAAATGAACAATTTATAGTTTTTCTACAGAATCCTTCTTTATCGGCCATTATTTAATAACTTTTGAACTCCTATTACTGGACTACATGCTATTAGGCCAAAAGTCTTACAGTACATGTAATGTCTCAACAGACGACTCCTATGATAATTTAAGTCCCTCCCAGATTGATCATCTTGTTGATAGTGCTGCAGGCTCACTGCAAATGACACTCAACTCTATTGCCCCTCTAAAAAAGAGGTTAGCTCCATGGTATAACCCCCAAACCTGCAAATTAAAGCAAGCGTTGCAAAAAGTTGAAAGAAAATGGCGTTCCACCAATCTGGAAGAATCTCATTTAGTCTGGCAATATAGTCTTAAAACATACAGGAAGGCCCTCCGTAATGCCAGAGCAGCTTACTACTCATCATTAATAGAGGAAAATAAAAACAACCCCAGGTTTCTTTTCAGCACTGTAGCCAGGCTGACAGAGAATCACAGCTCTATTGAGCCATGTATTCCTATAGCCCTCAGTAGTAACGACTTCATGAGCTTTTTTAATGATAAACTTTTAATTATTAGAGACAAAATTCATCACGTCCTGCCCTCAACTGGTACCAATTTATCTTCAAACACAGGAACCTTAAAACAGCTGTAAAACCTGATATATATCTAGACTGCTTTTCTCCTATCAGCGTTCTCCAACTAACTTCAATGATTAATTAATCTAAGCCATCAACCTGTCTCCCCATCCCAACTAGGCTGCTTAAAGAAGTTTTACCCTTAGTTAGCACTTCTTTACTAGAAATGATCAATCTGCTTTATTAACAGGCTATGTACCACAGTCTTTTAAAGTAGCTGTAATTAAACCTCTTCTTAAAAAGCCCACTCTACACTCTCCAGGGGTTTTAGCCAACTATAGACCTATATATAACCTTCCCTTTCTCTCTAAGATCCTTGAGAAAGCAGTCACCAATCAGTTGAGTGACTTTCTACATAACAATAGTTTATTGTTAGGATTTTCAGTCAGATTTAGAGTGCATCATAGCACAGAGACAGCACTGGTGAAAATTACAAATGACCTTCTAATTGCATCAGACTGGAAGATTTAATTGGCATTAAAGGAACCGCACTAAGCTGGTTTAAATCCTATCTATCAGATTGATCTCAATTTGTACATGTTAACGGTGAGTCCTCCATGCACGCCAAAGTTAGTCACGGAGTTTTGCAAGGTTCTGTGCTTGGACCAATTCTATTCACCTTATATATGCTTCCATTAGGCAATATTATTAGGAAACACTCCATAAACTTTCACTGTTATGCAGATGATACCCAATTATATCTATCGATCAAGCCAGATGAAACTAAGTTAGCTAAACTTCAAGCTAAACAAAAACCTGGATGACCTGCAATTTTCTGATGTTAAACTCTGACAAAACTGAAGTTATTGTACTTGGCCCCAAACACCTCCGAGACACATTATCTAAAGATATAGGTACTCTAGATGGCATTGCCCTGGCCTCCAGCACCACTGTAAGGAACCTCAGAGTTATCTTTGATCAGGATATGTGCTTTAACTCCCACATAAAACAAATTTCAAGGACCGCCTTTTTTCACTCCCAAGTCCCAAGTTTGTGATGTTGTCCCAAGTTTTAATCTGTTTGCTAAGGCCACCAGGCACTAAGTGCAGTTTTTCTCTTGCTGCTTTGGGACCTATTAAAAGAAGCTCATTTCCTCATTTAGCTTTAAAAAGTTTTTACCCACCCATATGTTAATGTCAGTGAGACAGGCAATGAGACCATGCAGTGTACTGGGGCCATTTGGCATGACAGAGATGTACAATTGTGCATTATCAGCATAAAAATGGTAGTTGGCATGATGATGGTTAATTATGTTTCCAAGTGGGAGCTTATATAATGAAAACAAAATTGGGCCGAGAATGATTCCTCAAGGAATACCATATTCAATTCCACGAGTCTCTGATACATAAGCACCCAGGCTGAAAAAACCCAAATTTTATCATCTCATCAAAATCTCCAAACGGACAGTGGTCAGCCTCCAGAGAGCTTTGAGTCTCTATCACTGCTGATATAACAAAAACAATTATCTGATCTTCTCACCATTTCCTGTAGATCACAACCACTTATCCTAAATCAAACAACAAACCTCAACCTGTGCATGACGTTACGTATTTGGCCATTCTCCCCTCATTCAATACCAGCAATGGGTTGCCAGTTAACCCATTTAATTATTCTCTTCTCATTTGGCAACCTCATGCTGTTTCCATTACCAGCACTAGGTTTCCAGTTGGCATATGGCTATTCTCCCCCCACTTCAGAAACGTCCTTCTTTTTCCGTTAACTGCACCAGGTGGCTGATTACTTATTCAGATATTTTTGCCTCACTTCAGTAACGTTCTACCGTTACTTACACTAGGTTGGCAGTTACTCATTTGGCTATTCTTCCCTCACCTCAGTAACTTCCTGCCGTTTTCATTAGTGATACTGGTTGCCATTTGGCTGTTCTCAGTCAACTCCTATACCCCAATATCCTCCCACCACCCACTTCGCAATGCCTATCCCTAGTTCCGTTGCTCCCCTTACCTCCCACCGACTTCCCAGTCAGTCAGTCTTAGAGCCCCAGAATCCCAGCCTAAACGCAGCCAGTTTTGGGGGTTTATAAGGCAGAAAATGGCTCCTTTGGTATCCATCTCACCATCCCTGCATTCTAGACCTTACCTTATTAAGAGTGCCTTGTTTTCTTGCAAAACAAGCAAGTAAACCAGATCAGCAATCTACTTTGCTTCAAACTGAACTCACATGCAAGCCCTTACAAGCTTTCGGCATATTTCATACAATTCAAAATTCGCAAGGTGCCTCCCCATCTGACACTCTGATCGGGACAGAGTCCGACCGCACGGACACCAATTCTACCACGGCGACCTGTCAATCAGGATAGAGGCATAGCAATGCAAATCCATGGCACTTCAGTACATTTAAACAGCCGTGAAGTTGTTTTGGTTGTTGTCGTGTTTTCATCTTAGAACTTTGACCCTTTTAAAGTGTGTTTTCAGTTCATAAAAATTTCTTGTTCAGCGTTTGGTTTCAAGATGTTTTGGCTTCACTTTTGGGGAGCTGTCATGTCATCCATCTTTATATATAGTCTATGTATGAAATGGTATACACTTCCTGTCTCCTAAGTGGGTGTGGTCGCCTCTCCTCAGTTAAATAATAACAATAATAGTATTATTAAGAAAAGAAACACAAGTTTTATTTCAGGTTTAACTTTTAATTCATGGTTTCACATATAAGTCCCTTTTAAATGTCTGTTTATCCGGTTGGAAGGCGACATCAGCAGCACTGCAGTGAAACCAGACCAGAGTGTGTTGCTAAGACAGAGACGGGTCTTGATCAAAGTAAATTTTCTCCTGATTTGTCTATCTGAAAAATGACATTTTAGTGTCAGAACATTTCGAAGATATGTGGCTTGTGAAAAATAGGTTCAATATTTACTTTGATGACTATGAGGCGAAAGAATCGGTCATATTCTGTGTTTACGTTCACTCCCATTGGAATGAATAGACTTAGGACCTGCAGCTAGTCTCCAAAGGGGCGGGGCAGTGGCAAAACCCACGTGACACAGATACAGGAAATGGCTCTCAGGTGAGCCGTCTCCTTTCTAAACCGTCTCTGGCGTTAGCGTTTAGCAGACGCTTGGTATAGCCAATCAGAGGCATAAAAGGGGAGGGTCTACAGATGACTCTTCTTCCAGTACAGACTGTAGTTCCGTCAGCTCATGTGAGAGAATCTTGCCACCTGCTGGTGTAGCTTCTAAATGCACCTCACATTGCGGATTCCTTTTTACAGATCTTCTGCGGTACGAATTGGACAAAATTCCACAAATAAATAGGAATGAAGTCACAAATGTCACGTGGCCCACCTGACAGGAAGCAATCTAAAAATGTGAAAAACCCACTTCACATGCAAAAATGGATCCACAAATGCGTGAATATCACTTTACATGTATTTGTTGTGGTGAAACTATTTACATATATAATTTTTATGTGAAATTAAAATATATTTTTACAGAGTAAGTTACGCGTATTTGCAAATCGCTCTGTATTTTTGTGGATATGACTTTACACAACACAAATAAAACAATACATGTTTGTGAATAGTGAAATATTTGTGTCCAATAAAAACTTCCATATTTGTGGAAGCTAATGGGATTCCACATAAAGAATAAATAAAGATATCTATATGGGGACCCACCTGTCAGGTCCATTCTGGTAACAGACACCACTCGGTCCCTGTGGTCTCTCAGGGTGTAATGTCCCTCATCACTGTAGTTGACATTCCTGATCTCGATGTTCAAGGAGTGGGTCTGAACCCGGTTCCAGTAATCCGGAAGGTCCTGGGACACCAGAGCACCATCACGCACCTGAGGGAGACAAACTGCTGTCAGACAGTCAGGATCACCAGCTGCACTTCCATCTGAATCACAGGGAATTTGTTACAAAGTTTTAAAATGTTACAAAAAAACTAAATGGCATCCATGAGGTGTCCAACAACTACAAAACTTTCAAGAAGTAATTATTGTTCTGGAAATTATTATTCCTTAGGGTCAGCTAACGCACCTCAACAATTATCTTTGACACACACAACCACAACGGATGACTCAGCATCATAATTTATTAAACAAATGCATTTCCATTTTGGTTTGGCACTTGATTTCCTTAGTGATCAAAAAATAAATTCCACTTCCTGCAGGCAAGCGAAAATCCCCATCCCACTCAGCTGTTCTACTTAGATTTATACAAATACCTAAATACTAACATTTGTGATATTCCAGTACACAGAAATACTGAAAGATGAAAACTGAAACAAATTTAACCCCCTACTTCTGCACCTTTAACAATCTATTCACAAATACTGAATCCCTCTATCCCTCTTCTCATTTTTATCCAAACCATCCTTCCATCCATCATCTATTCATACATCTTCCATCCACCTGTTCATCCACCCATCATCTATTCCCCCATCTATTCATCAATCTATCCATCTCACCAGTGTAACGTTGGCAGCCTCCCCAGAGAAGGAGAGGACAGTGTCAGCCAGGTCAATGCCCTCCAATAAGATGTAAAGACTCTCTCCTGCTACACACTTCACATAGTTATGTCTGGCTGGAAGAGAGAGGAGAAGAAGAAAGCAACTGAGAGATGGAGAAAGAAAGTCACATCGTATGGAGTTATATTTGTGCCTCTATCCTGAGCGCGCAATGGGATATTTTGAGCACAGAAAAAGCTTTTTTCAAGCACATAAATTATATTCTGTAGAGATTATTACCACACAAAGAATAATTCACTTTGAGCAAACAAATCTATTCTGTGCTCAATGATAGTGTGTTTCCACACAAGTGCACAATAATAACCTCACTCACTCAATTTTACTCATATGCCCTCAAACTCTCTGCTCTGTTCACTCTCAGGTTTGCCTGATGCTCAGCCTGACAGAGTGTTAATTCAGTTTAATTCAGTTTTATTTATATAGTGCCAATTCATAACAGAAGTTATCTCATTGCACTTTTCCTATAGAGCAGGTCTAGACCGCACTCTTTATAATATTATTTACAGAGACCCAACAAATCCCACCATGAGCAAGCACTTGGCAACAGTGGCAAGGAAAAACTTCCTTTAAGAGGCAGAAACCTTGGACAGAACCAGACTGAATGGTGGGTGGCCATCCGTCGCTGCCGTGATACAGCGTGCCCCAATTCCAGCCAATCGGAGAATTGGAGTAGGTCAAATCTGATACTGGCTATTTTGTCTCCAATACGATTGTTGGTAGGATTATCAGTTACAAATGAAGTAGGAAAGCACTGAGAGAATCGTAAGTAGGCACACCATAACCACACTAAGTAGTTTATACAGTTTAGTAGTCTAGACCTGCTCTATAGGAAAAGTGCAATGAGATAACTTCTGTTATGAATTGGCGCTATATAAATAAAATTGAATTGAATTGAATAGTTACATACCTACTTTTATGAACCTCTATGAAATTCCATTCGGAAATTAGTCTGTTCTTTATTAGCTTGCAACCTTGCTATCTTGGTTGGTAACTTTTAGCATCACTGTAGTCTGGGATTAGGGGATGTCTGAGCGAGTGAGCCTGGTTAACACCAATTATACCCTGAGTGGGTTCACACAAGGACAGAATAAAGGGTCACTTCGCACCAGTTAGAAAAAACATATTTTCTCACTGACCTCTGGTGGTATCTAACAATGCTGATAGTTTTGGTTTTCAGATATCCGTCTGTGTTTTCTGCCTCCACCCAAATACAATGGATGGGAATGAAATTTCCTTTGGGGTGCTCACACCATTGAAATGTTATATCTGTATTGTATATTTAAAAACTACAGGTGATAAATTAAGAAATTTTGCATTTTTAGGACCATTATTCTGACCTAACAGTTTGATACATTATACAAAAAAAAATTTCTCCTGATGAGGCCTTCCATGTATCATTGTCACAGGTTTAAAGTGTTATGTGCCTCATTGTTTATTCAAGTGAGATTCATAATGGTCTCAGTTTTGAGAGAAAGAGGAGAAAGGAAGTAAGCCTTTACCGTACAGGATATTACCATTACCAACACTATTTTCTTATGATGATATAATGAGAGAAAGTTGTTTGTTAGATAGTGAAATAAACTGGTGCTCAAAAGATAAAGTTTTGATATGCCAAGATGATTGAACTGAAAAGATAATTGATTATAAGATATCTGAGCATTGTAAAATATAATTTGTAATCTTGTAGGGTCCCCTGGGGGTCTGCAGAGCACGGAAGCCATGGTAGATCTGTCACGAAGCCTTCCCCATACCACAGCCGTCGTCCACCATTCTCATCTGCCAGTCACTACTCATACGTTTCATATTCAATAAACTACTCATTCTCATCTCAGTTGATGGTGTGGTCCTTGCTCATGGACTGCATGCTTATGGCTGGTTTGGGTGGCAGATTGACAGATTGGCACTATGATCAATGCTGATTGATATCAGGTCCTGTAAAACATAATGATTTTCAGTGAGGAGATTGGCAGCTGTCACTCATAATTACATTTGATAAATGGTGCCGCACAGCTTTGGCTTTAGACTGAAAATGCAGCATTTGATTTGATCAAGCCAGTGATTTCTTGTTGTTGAGTCTAATTTGCTGTTTCCCTGCAAGTGATAATTTGGCTAATTTTGCTGTCGGTGCTGCATTGGCAGATACAGTATACAAGTACTTCTGAGTAAAACTTTGTCTATGTAGCCTGCAGTCAAATATCAGCAAGTATATTATGTGTATTGTATATAATTTCATGAAACTGCAGGTATTGAGAGCTGGGGGTGTTGACTTGTGTTTTTAAAGCAGTGTGCTTTTTTTGTTTCATGATTTGAGTTAGCCTAGTAATCATATCAGCAACAGTTGTTAAGTGAATATAGAAATTGAAATATAGAAATTGGTTTAGCAAGAAAATCAAACAAAAGAACCAAAAGTTATTAGCAACCATGGCTAATACAACCCTCTGCTAACTCACGTGTGACAGCCACTTTGACAGTGGAGATCTCTTTATTCCAGAAGTCTCTCTGGATGTACGTCCCCTGGTCCTCATAAGTCACCTGACAAAAACACACAGACCACATAAATATACTGTGAAGATCTAGAATATCTGGCCACACCAGGTGTTTTGCTGAACTCCAAAGTACTACCACTGCCTTAATCCAACAATTAATTGCATTTCCAGAAAACTATGACTTTAAACAAGTGACTCGGTTAC
Organism: Siniperca scherzeri; assembly: GCA_027580175.1. Taxonomy (NCBI): domain Eukaryota; kingdom Metazoa; phylum Chordata; class Actinopteri; order Centrarchiformes; family Sinipercidae; genus Siniperca; species Siniperca scherzeri. The sequence continues at coordinate 36,145,002 of CM050842.1, read as the reverse complement.
CTTGTCGATATACCAGCGTCGGTCGCTGCCTGTGCCAGACACCCTGCCTTTGGTCATCCTGTAGAAAACAGAACAATAGCCACATTGAAATACATCAACTGCAACAACTCTGGAAGCAACTCACAGCTTCCCTCCATGACTGTCCTGTCCACAACCAGAACATTGGATGTCCCTGAGTGTTTCTGACCTGAGTCTGCCCTTCTCCCAGTACAGAAAGGTCTTGCTGGGATCATCAGCTGGAGTGAACTCCAGCTTCTCCGCACTCTTGGGCAGGAAGATCTTCAGCTGACGACCATGGGTCAAACGCTCATGGAGGTCATGGACCACATAGGACTCTGAGACAAAAGGCAGGAGGAGAAGGAAAATGAGGCAAAATGTCTACTAACATCATTTTAAAAACAATTGGGGAAAAATTAGGAAAACGTTCCATTCCAAGTGTGGTATGCATATAGTTTGTCCTCCAGGTTTGTACTTCATAATTATGAGATGCCACGATGTGCATCTATCAAATAGTTTATAGAAAAATTAGACAATCCTGGTGAAAACTGACTTTTCTTATTCTACCAGTGGTCAAACACTACATAGTGGCTTTAATAGACCTTTTTCATGACAGACATTTTTGACTTGTCATAGCAAGAGAAGCACAGGTGTAATTAATAATGAAGGCACCATTCAATTTAAACATAGTAACATAATATCACCCTATCACCAAATAAGAACGTCAATATTGGACGATTCTGCAAACCCCAGATTATGTTGAATGCCAACATTTTTTTGGTAACATGATTATTCATTTGGAATGGTGATTGTGTCCACCTGATGAATGTAAGTCCAATTTTCATTCTCCTTTAACTCTGGTTTGGTCTCCACCAACTCCTGAGAGAAATATCTGGCTCTTTAGCTGCTAAATGCTCCACTATGTTCACCAGCTAGTCTCTAACTGTGTCTGTCTGCTGTTTCTGCTGTTTCACTGAAAACAGCTGACTGCTGAGGCCATGAGAGTGGTGAGAGTGAACCAAATCAGTAAAGTTGTTGGCAGAGACAGATAAACAATGAGCTGAAACTGACTATAAAGCTCCGTAAAGCAGAGGGGCTACAGATTCAGCTGATAATTCTCTGTAGGTTTAGTCACTATGAGCATCCCCTTTCACATTGTTTTTGCATTGTCATTCGATACATTGTTATTGCAAATTCTCATAGCTCCTCACATTTCTACTTCCATCACTGACTCTTCCTGGTGTCAAACTTTTTTCTCGCTTTCTACAACATCTGCACATGGCAACTACAGTATGTTTAAAGTTAGGGAAATATTGTGGTTATGGCAAATAAACTATGGTTATGGTATGGTTAGGGTTAGGCAACTGAAACACTTGGTTAAGGTTAGGGAAAAGTCATGGTTACAGTTAATAAAAAGGTGAATTTGAACTGTAATGGGACCTGAAATGCGGCCTCCTGCACGAAAGTCAGACTCGCTACATGCCCATCCACCACCCCAACATAAACACCCTCACCTTCTGCCTCACTACATATAGGGCACACTGCTTCCTGCATTAGCACTGAAAGTTGGCATTGGACATAAATCATGGGCTGCCGAATCGTCCAAAATGGACGTAATTCCTAGGATATTGGCCTGGTTTGAGAATACACCAATAGGTCTCTGTGAGAGTATGGGCTGGAACTCACAATGATGAATGAAAAAGGTCTTTAATCTGATAAAACAGTTGGTGGTATCTACATTTGGCAGATGCTTTTGTCCAAAGCGACATACAAATGAGGTTTAATCCAAACCAGAGTAGATCAAGGAGAAGCCTTCGACAATAAGTTCCTCAACACTCAATTTCATGTTCCACCTGACAAGGCTTGCAGGTGCACGAAAGTGCCTGTTTTGTATTTTTGGAGAAAGAGCTAGAGAAGGATAGAGAGACAGAGACAGAGAGAAAGAGCATATTAGGTGAGTAAGTACTCACAGAAGAGGTAGGTCTTCAAGCGAATTTTGAAGATAGAATGCAAGAGTTGTTAGGATACAATGTTGTTGAATTTATTATTATTATTGTTTTGTAACATTTCAGGATGCAATTTCTTATTGGGACTTTATGTCTTAAATTCTAGCAGATATCTCAAGTCAGTGCCTCACACTTTCTCAGTGTAACAGCCAACCAGAAGGGTTCAAAGAAGAAAAAAAAAGTCCATTAAATCATAGTAGAAGCAATGGATAACTTAACTTATGTAACTTTGCAAAACTAACAATCTGGCAGCCACTTGTGTATAGGTGTAAAACTGGGCAGAACTCCAAGTATGCCACAAATTCGTATAACTACATTCCGCACATTCCTATGCACTGTCCTTGTTCATAAGTGCGGTTCAGTAGCTGAGTCTGACCTTTGACTTTCCTGTGTACCTTCATTTAATCTCGGTCACCTTCATGTACAGTAATGTTTGTTGCTCCTGTCTAGAACACAACTGCTAAACAGATGTTAGAGATCACACTTTTCATAGACAGCCGGTAGGGAAAAAGTGTTGGAGAAATGAGAATGAAATACTCACCCACACTAAGAGAAGCAGCCAGCAGGATCACAACACTCCACATCATCTGCACACAAGATACAGAAGAGATTTCATTCAAAAAGTGCTGAGATGGTGTAAAGTGCTTTACATCACATCCACTCTACCTCCGAAGCTGCAGCAGGCCAATGAGGACACGTGCTAGGGCACACTTGACAGTGAAATTTACTGCAGCATCCTATAGTAGTAAATACCTCAATTTTGTCTATGTATCATGTTCTCGCTTACTTTTTAGGGTTTTTAGCATAACCATTTTCTATTTATCTCTGAGTCCGGAAAAGAGGCTACTCGATTCTTTTTTCACCAGCACTTCCACCATGTACTCTCCTTGTCCAGTACTCTGGTCACTCCTTCAGAATCTCCCGCAATGGCATCCCCTTAATACAAATCATGATTCATTGGTCCTCTCAAGCATATCACTGCTACATTCATTCAAATCTCAAAGATCTCAAGTAACTGGAGGCTTTTGGGGCTCCGTCATACCCGGGTGCTACGGCGGATTCCCCACCAAAGCTTCCCCACAATGCAGCAACAGAACGAAGAAGTACAAGAGTTCAAGCTTCGCTCATAATCTTTCATTTTCATTAATAAATCATTTAAACGCATCTGTTGATGGCGTGGTCCTTGCTAGTGCACCTGCTTTTAAAAGTGTTCAGTGTAGAGGCCTCTCACATGTCCTCAGGCAGGGCGTTCCATCTACTTGGGTTATAGATACAGAAGGCAGCATCCCCTACTTTAGAGTTAGTGTGAGGGATGGTCAAAAGACCACTGCCTGTGGACCTGAGAGTTCTTGCTGGTTTGTATCTAATGAGCATGTCTGTTATACAATGAGATGCAAGGTAATTTGGAGCGTTGTTTACAAGTAGCAAAATCTGAAAATCGATTCTAGTTTTTACGGGGAGCCATGCAGAGATCAGGTGTAATGTGTTCAGACTTTTTAGTTCTGGTGAGAACAGGGCATGCAGCCCCATTTTGAATTAACTGTACTCCTCAGCTCTTGGGTCTAGTGTAGTAGACTATGCAATCACTGACATGGTCAGACATGGTCAATATCGTACTACAGTCAGGATGTTTTCCCGACATCTGGTGCAAAGGGCTCATTTCCCCCATTCATAAGAGTGGGGACAAATCAGACCCTGATAACCACCGTGGCATCTGTGTTAGTAGTTGTCTAGGTAAACTATTCTGTAGTATTCTAAATAAAAGAATACTAGATTTCCTTGAAGAACACTCCATCTTGAGTAAAAATCAAATTGGCCTCCTTCTTAAAACACAGCACCACCGACCATGTATACACCCTTCACACTTTAATTAACAAACATGTACACTAACCAAAAAATGGTAAGATATTCGCTTGTTTTATTGACTTCAAGAAAGCTTCCGACTCTATTTGGCACGATGGGCTCTATTACAGACTTTTACATTGTGGTACAGGGGGCAAAATATATGATCCGGTTAAATCAATGTATTTGGAAAATAGATGTGCTGTAAAAATTGGAGACAAACAAACTAAATCCTTCACCCAGAGAAGAGGTGTTCATCAGGGCTGCAACTTAAGCCCGACTTTATTTAATGTGTATATTAATGAACTTGCTGTTGTCATAGTTTTGGGGTTTTGTCCTGTTTCCTGTTATATTTTGTAGTGTTCTCCTCTCCTCGTGTGTCTTGTGGTTTTACTTCCTGTCTGTTTGCTTTCCCTCCAGTTTAGATTGTTGGCCCCGCCTTGATTAATTGCACCTGTGTCTCGTTGTCTCCCCTACTTAAGTGTATTTAGTCCGGGTTTTTTCCTTTGTTCAGTGTCAGTTCGTTGTCTTAATCATTTTGCATCAGCAGTGGTATGTGGTTTAAATGTCAGGTGTCCCAGCCTTGTATCCTGTGCTTCTCCTAAGTCTCTTGGATTTATTTCTGCGTTTGCTTGGACCTCACCTGGACATTTGGATTTTGTTTATTGCCTGCTCCTTGTCTGATTTGTTTGCTTGTCTTGGACTGCCTTCCCGATTTGGACCTCTGCCTGCCTGACTACCCATGTAAGCCTTTCCTGCAATAAATTAATGAACTGCATCTGCTCTGCCTCTAGTCTGCATTTGGGTCCTATTCCTTGTGTTCCCTGCTCACTTCCGTAACATCTACTATGACAGCTATACAGTTGGATCAGTGTGCTGCTCCTGGCCTCTCCCTCCTAGATAGAGGTGATGCCTCTGTTTTATACTGTTATAATCTTGTTCTACTGTCTCCTACTGAACAAGGACTACAGCAGCAACTACACATAGTAGAAAACTACTGCCAGAACTGGGCCCTGGCAGTAAATATGAAGAAAACTAATGTCATGATTTTTCAAAAATGCCCCAGATGCCAGGAAAACAAATGCTAGTCTACCGTTAATAACCATATCATTGGACACAGTATGAGTTATACCTCCCTTGGTATAACCATAACAGCATCAGGGAGTTTCAACATGGCAGTGAATTATAATTTTCAAATTCCAATTAAAATTTGGCTTAAAATATTTGATAGTGTCATCCAGCCCATTGCGCTATATGGTAGTGAAGTCTGGGGTCCACTCAGTCCTCATAGCTATACCTGTTGGGACAAACATCCAACAGAATCTTTACATGCAGAATTCTGCAGATACATTTTACACGTACACAAAAAAACACCAACAAAAGCATGTAGAGGAGAATTAGGCAGATATGCAATGATAATATTCAAAAGAGAGCGCTCATATGTTTTAATCACCTTAAATCCAGCCCCCGAGACCCCCTCCATCCCAAAGCCCTCCAAACCCAAGAGCTGAGCCCAGAAAAGAGTCTCCTATGTCAGTTGGTGCTGACATAGCACCTAACTAACTGCCCCCCCTCAGACACACTCTGACCAGTCTCACAACAGCACTGCTTTCTAAACACCAATCAGAGTAAACCGAATTATAACGTAATATAAAGAAACCTATTTGGAACATTGGAAAGAAGAAACTAAAAGCCAAAGTAGATTAGAATGTTATCTGGCCCTAAAAAGAGATTATGAATTGGCAGAATATCTCTCTACTGTCAGAGATAGAAATTAGATCCTGACCAAGTACAGGCTCAGTAACCACAAACTGGCATTCGAAAAGGAAGACACAAAAAATCCTGGCAACAAAAGAAAACACAAACATCACTGTTTGAAAGGTGATGTTGAGACAGAGATGCACTTCCTCCTACAATGTACAACATTCAGTGAAATAAGGAACATTTACTTTAACAAGTTCAACTCTGTAATCTCAGATTTCAAAGAGCTAAATGAGCTCTCCAAATTAAAAATACTCCTAGGAGAAGTGGACATGGCATATCTTGCTGCCCAATACATATCAACATGCCACAACCTGAGGCACAGTGAATAACCCATATTATATAGTTTACTTATTTTGTATTTGTAATCATCATCTAACTGCAATTCTACATTTATATTACTATTTTATTATTATCTTACTAATCTGTATATATTAGCACATTTCTTCTGTTAATATATATGTTTTTATTTCACACTTGCTTTGGCCATGTTAACATCTGTTTCCCTTGCAACTAAAGCCTGCTGAATTGAATAAATTGAATTGAGAGAAGGAGGGTGGGGGAGAGGGAAGCACCGGCAGTCTAGGCCTATAGCAGCATAATTAAGGGATGGTTCAGGACTCACAAGCCAGCCCTAATTATAAGCTTTGTCAAAGAGGAAAGTCTACTTTTAAATGTGGAGATGGAGTCTCCCAAACCCAAATTGGGACCTGATTCCACAGGAAAGGAGCTTGATAACTGAAGGCTCTGGCTCCCATTCTACTTTTGGACATTCGAGGAACCACAAGTAACCCGACATTCTGGGAGCACAGTGTTCTAATGGCGTAATAATGTATTATGAGCTCTTTAAGATATGATGGTGCCTTACCATTAAGAGCTTTGCAGATGAGGAGAAGGATTTTAAATTATATTCTGGATTTTACAGGGAGCCAGTGCAAAGAAGTTAATATTGGAGAAATATTATCTCTTTTCCTAGTTCTTGTCAGTACACGTGCCGCAGCATTCTGGATCAACTGGAGAGTCATAAGAGACTTATTCGGGCAGCCTGATAATAAGGAATTGCAATAGTCCAGCCTAGAAGTAACAAATGCATGCACTAGTTTTTCAGCATCATTTTGGGACAGTTTTTGCAATGTTACGTAGGTGAAAGAAGGCAGTCCTTGAAGTTTGTTTCATGTGGGAGTTAAAGGATATATCTTGATCAAAGATAACTCTGAGGTTCCTTACAGTGGTGCTGGAGGCCAGGGCAATGCCATCTAGAGTAACTATATCTTTAGATTCTTCAAAATAAGACGGTGTAGTCCCTCATTCATCCAGCAGTGTTTTGATTCTGAAAACAGTGTCCAGATGACTACGACTGAAACCTTTTCTACGATATATCTTTAGATAATGAGTTCTGGAGGGGTTTGGGACCAAGTACAATAACTTCAGTTTTGTCAGAGTTTAACATCAGAAAACTGCAGGTCATCCAGGTTTTTATGTGCTTAAGGCATGCTTGAATTTTAGCTAACTGGTTAGTTTAATCTGGCTTGATTGATAGATATAATTGGGTATCATCCGCATAACAATGAAAGTTTATGGAGTGTTTTCTAATAATATTGCCTAAAGGAAGCATATATAAGGTGAACAGAATTGGTCCAAGCACAGAACCTTGAGGAACTCCGTGACTAACTTTGGCGTGCACGGAGAACTCACCGTTAACATGTACAAACTGAGATCAATCTGATAGGATTTAAACCAGCTTAGTGCGGTTCCTTTAATACCAACTGAATGTTCCAGTCTCTATAATAGAATGTGATGGTCAATGGTGTCAAATGCAGCACTAAGATCTAACAAGACAAGTACAGAGACAAGTCCAATGTCTGATGCAATTAAAAGGTCATTTGTAATTTTCACCAGTGATGTCTTTGTGCTATGATGCACTCTAAATCCTGACTGAAAATCCTCAAATAAACTATTATTATTTAGAAAGTCACACAACTGATTGGCGACTGCTTTCTCGAGGATCTTAGAGAGAAAGGGAAGGTTAGATGTAGTTCTATAGTTGGCTAAAACCCCTGGATCAAGAGAGGGCTGTTAAAGAAGAGATTTAATTACAGCTTCTTTAAAGGACTGTGGCACATAGCCTTTTAATAAAGACAGATTGATCATATCCAGTAACAAAGTGCTAACTAAGGGTAAAACATCTTTAAGCAGTCTAGTTGGAATGGGGTCTAAGAGACAGGTTGATGGCTTACATGAATTAATCACTGAAGTTAGTTGAAGAAGGTTGATAGGAGAAAAGCAGTTAAGCAGTTAGGATGGGGATAATGTACAGTTTTGAATCATCTGCATAATTATGGTAATTTAGTTTGTGTTTCTGTAAAACATGTACAAGTGGGAGTTTCTGTTTATATGCAGATCATTCACAACTTTGATAAGTGCTATTTCTGTGGTATGATGAGATCAAAAACCAGACTGATAAATGTCTAAAAGGCTGTTTGATGTTAGATAGTTATTAAACTAAAAATAAACTGCTTTTTCAAGTAGTTTGCTGAGGAATGGGGAAAGTTGGAAATGGGCCTATAGTTAGCAATAACTGTTGCATCAAGGTTGCTCTTCTTCAGGAGAGGTTTAATGACATTTGTTTTAAGTGCTGCAGGAATTATACCTGACTGAAGAGAGCAGTTAATAATTTCTAATACCTCATGTGCTAAGCAGTTAAAACAGTTTTAAAAATGTGGTGGGGAGAGGATCCAAGCAGCAGGTGGAGGAGCTGAGCTGCCCAATAATATTGTCTAGTCAAGGTGGGACATAGCACCAGTAATATTCTTGGAGATCTGGAGGGTAGCTTCATTTCAAGAGCTTGAGGCACTAAAGTTCTGTCTGACGGCTATAAAATGGACAGCACCTCTGATGGGGTTGTAGATGGTGGATTAATAAGTTGATCAACAGTAGAGAAGAACACTTTGTACACAGTATCATCTACATACTGTGTATCAGCACTGCTGTTGTAAAGAGATGACACACAATTGTATTGTATTTGTGTATTCCCAAAATGTCTGACTCCTCCTTTGAAGCTGCATGTACAATATTTGGCCACTAGGGGGCAGAACAACTCCACCACAAGTTGACAGACACACAGCCCTGACATTTTCTCACCTTATGAATGCTTATGAGACGGCTACTGTGCAAACAATTGCTTATTCACACGTAACAGACACAGAGCAACATTTTCAACACGTCCTCACACCTAAAAGACAGAATAGGTCAATTAACTCCCAAAACGACATATGACCATACCCCAAAACTGCAACAGTTGCGACGTTAAACATGTGGTTAGTGACGTGATGTAAGTGACGTGACATAAGTCACGTAATTTTGGTTTCACATGGGATACGAACTCCTTTCTCTTGGGTGAAAGTCCAGTGTTTGTTTGACCAATCCATCCACCCCAACCACCTCCATTTGCAGTCTGCTCTAGTCATAATTACTACGGCCACTAGAGGACACCGCCTAATAATAAATGTAAATATGGGTCATAATAAGCTGCTTGCACAGATGACCTATACGGCCATTTTCAGGTGAGGACGAGCTGAACATTTCATGACATAGTGTTTCTGTCCACCTGCTGAATGTAAAGGTGTGTTCAGACAGAACACAAAGTGAATTTAAGGAGCGGGGTGACTGCAAGGAAAGTCTATGCAAAGACGCGGGTGGAGGTGAACAGTTTTCCAAAGTTCTCCCGAGGCAGTGTGAATTGAGGACGCCTTCACTTAAGTTGAAAAAAATGTATCTCAGTTTTATGGCTCCAATTCATGAACATACAGAGACAATTGGAAAAAGGAGGGAGACTGAAGGCAAATAACTGAAAGAGCTGTGGTTCCTGGTGAGTTCACAATCCACATACGGTTGGTGCATAGGGAGGGCTATCTATGTTTCCAGGATCCTATGTTCCCCAGCTCAATATCTTCTTAATATTAAGAAGACCTTTCAAAGGGTTTTATGTTTTTCCCTGGGTTGTGTAAGTGTTCATTGTGTGTATCCCTGGGTCAATATGTTGAAATCACCCACCTACAGATGTTATACTCCTACGCCCTCAAATTTGCGGGCAAGACAGTTTTCTTGACTTTAGACATTGATATCTCCACAATGGCTGAACAGATTTTTACCATTCAAACTGCATTTAAAACTTCCATCTCCCTTTGTTCTTTGAAACAATTTTAACTGAAGATAGCCCTTACCAATTAGTTTATATCAAGACTCACACATGCTCATAGGACCCTAGGAACATAGGGATGAGCCTGGTGCATATGTCACTAGCAAGCTACAGCTAACATCTGCACAGTTGGTACATTATTGCTTGGGGCAAATAAACACGAACTGCAAAAACGCTCCAGTGGTTAAATTACAACTATAGCAAAAATTCACTTTAGGTCTGTCTGAACACACAGAAGTACAATATGCATCCTTTTAGCTCTGGTTCCAACTCTTATATAATAAAATAATAATAAGATTCAAATATCTGAATCTTTAGCTGACAGCTAGTCTCTGTAGTTTAGTGCTAGGCAGGTAATGTACAATGTGTTTTTGAGGCAGAGTTTGTTTTCTGAAAACAGCTGCCTGCTGCTACTAGAAATGGAAGATGATGTGAGCACTGAACCACATAATGTGCTGTGAAACCAAAATCTTGAACTTCAAGAGGCTTCAAAGCTCCACAGAGCTGCTTGGTGATTTTCTGTGGGTTGACCTCTGTCATTATTTGATTCAACATTACAGAACAAGACTAAGAGTCCACAGCCATGCTAGCAGCTCTACTTAGACACAGTGGTGCTTTGAGCTAAATGCTAACATCAGCATGCTCACAATCACAATGGTTACATGCTAATTGTAGCATCTATATTTTTTAGTTAGTTTAGTGTGTTAGCATGCTAACATTTGCTAATTATCATGAAGTGCAGCTGAGACTGATGGGAATGTCACTGGTTTTGCAGGTAATTGGTCATAAGGTATTCAGCCAATTGAAATCTTGACCTGATAATGGCACTAGATGAAAAGTCAGGGGATCACCAAAGTTATTGTAAATCATCCAGAGAGGGACATGGATGACTGTAATTGGCAATTTATCCAAAAGTTGTTGAGATATTTCAATCAAAAAAAACAAATGTCAACCTTATGATGGCAGTAGAGGAAAATCAGAATCAGAAATACTTTATTGATCCCCGAAGGGAAACTCTTTTCGCTCGCCTTTACGTCAGTGCACACAGGAAAAAGTACTAGCAAAAAATATAATACAATACACTATAAAACAGGTCAGAAAAGTACCAGGTGGGTATAAGTATAAAATACAATAAGTGTGAAGTACCAAGTGGGTTTACCGGTTGATGATGATAATACGGTATAATAATACAATGTAATAATAAGTAATAAGTAGTAGTGCATGTACTGTCGAGTTAAGTGTAGCTTATTGAGATTATTATGAGACTGTGGATATTGCACAGCAGTAACGGAAGTATGAATAATACCAATATCAATAAATAGGAAAAACTAAATATTGCACAGGAGTATTAAACAGAATATTGCACAATTATTCCAAGTATGGCAGAGATGTAATGATCAATGTCCAGTTTAGTGACTTAGGGTCATACAGACTAACACTTAGGGGGAGGAGTTAAAGAGTTTGATGGCCACAGGCAGGAATGACTTCCTGTGGCACTCTGTGGTGCTTTTTGGGGGGGATGAGTCTTCCGCTGAAGGTACTCCTTTGCTTGACCAGCACGTCATGGAGTGGGTGGGAGACACTGTCCAAGATGGCATGTAGTTTGGCCAGCATCCTCCTGTCTGACACCACCGCCAGAGAGTCCAGCTCCACCCCCACAATGTCACTGGCCTTACGGATCAGTTTGTTGAGTCTGTTGGCGTCCGCTACCCTCAGCCTGCTGCCCCAGCATGCAACAGCATACAGGATAGCACTGGCCACCACAGACTCATAAAACATCCTCAGCATTGTCCGGCAGATGTTGAAGGACCTCAGCCTCCTCAGAAAATAGAGGGGGCTCTGGCCCTTCCTGTAAAGAGCTTGAGTGTTCTTAGCCCAGTCCAGTTTATTGTCCATGTGTACTCCAAGGTACTTGTACTCCTCAACAATGTCCACACTGACCCCCTGGATGGAAACCGGGGTCACTGGTGCCTTGGCCCTTCGTAGGTCTACAACCAGCTCCTTAGACTTTGTCGCATTGAGCTGCAGATGGTTCTGCTCACACCATGAGACAAAGTTCCCCACCACAGCCCTGTACTCAGACTCATCACCACCGCTGATACTTCCCACCACAGCAGAGTCATCAGAAAACTTCTGAAGATTGCAGGACTCTGTGTGGTAGCTGAAGTCTGTGGTGTAGATGGTGAAGAGGAAGGGAGAGAGGACAGTCCCTTGAGGGGCCCCAGTGTTGCTGACCACGCTGTCCGACACACAGTGCTGCAGGCGCACGTGCTGTGGTCTGCCAGTCAGGTAGTCCACAATCCAGGACCCAAGGAGGGCATCCACCTGCATCGCTGCCAGCTTCTCCCCCAGCAGGGCAGGCCAGATAGTGTTGAAAGCACTGGAGAAGTCAAAAAACATGATCCTCACCGTGCTTGCCGGCTTGTCCAGGGGGGTGTGGATGCTGTTAAGCAGGAAGATGATGGCATCCTCAACTTCCAGCCGGGACTGGTAGGCGAACTGAAGGGGGTCTAGGAGGGGTCTGACCATGGGCCGCAGCTGTTCCAGCACTAGTCTCTCCGGGGTCTTCATTATGTGGGAGGTCAGTGCCACCGGTCTGTAGTCCTTGGAGCCACTGGGACGCGGCGTATTCGGCACAGGAACGAGGCAAGATGTCTTCCACAGAACAGGGACCCTTTGAAGACTCAGGCTCAGCTTAGGTCACTTTTGTCTGCACCCCTCTCTCTTCCTTCATTCCACCTCTGCATCCTTGGTGTGTCCTCCTCCAGATCTCAGTGGGGACATCGGTTGTCCTGGACGCCATGCCGCTCGTCTTTAGCGCGATCAGCTGTTCCCTGGTGTAAACAATGCGGCCAGACAGCTGATCTGCAGCGGTGCCCTGACCGAGTAGCAGAAGAAGTTCCACGGCAAAAAAAAGTACTAAAACACTTTCTACTCTCATTTTCGTAAAGAGCGTAGTTTAAACTATACTTACACACAAGTTACTCAAGTTTGGAAGAAAAAGGAAAGCTAAAAGTTGGAAAAAGTAAGACAAAAAGTCAGGGGATCACCAAAGTCATGAGGATACATCCTCTGGGAAAAATTAATGTCTATATAACATTTCAAGGCAATCCATCCAATAGTTGTTAAGATATTTTATTCTGTACCAAAGTGGTGGACTGACTGACAGACCATCATTGCCCCGCCGCTAGCATGGCTAAAAAGTACAAATTAATGGGGCTTTAAAGTTATACTCCACCTAAATTCTACTGTATCTTTTGAACAACCCTGTAGATTTAAAATGTACTGTGGCTTGGAAATATTGGTAGTTTTGCCCTTCATAGCATACCTGCCAACAGTCCCATTTTTCCCGGGTTCCTCCCATATTTCAAGGCCACTGCTGTAGTTTGTCAAGCAGGGGAACCAGGAAAACAGGAATATGACCCAAAAGTGCAGTTAAAATGATTTTATGAAAACACAAAAAGGCTTACACAGATTTCAGGAAGGTAGAGGTCGAAATCAGGGAAGCAGTCCAAAAAAGGCAAACAAATCCGACAGGGAGCAGGCAAAGAACAAAATCCAAAATCCTTGCAAGGTTCCAGAGAAACAGAAGACAAATCCAACAGAACACACAGGTAACAACGGCCAGGATGCTTGACATAAGAATGACGAACTGACACAGAACAAAGGAAGCACACACACATAAATACACTCAGGTGAAGGGAGACAACGAGACACAGGTGAAAACGATCAGGGAGGAGCAAACAATCAAAACTGGCTGGAAAGGCAAGCTAAGACAGGAAGCAAAACTACAAGACACATGAGAGAAGGAGAATATTTCTAAATAAAACAGGAAACTGTGGTGGAAACTCATAGTTAATAATTAATACTTTTTATGTTTTATGTTCATAATAATATCATTATAATATCAACTTTGTTCATGTGCAATGATATTCTTGGTTTTGTGTGATACAGTATATGATGACCTTGCACCTTGAAAAAAAGAGCACTGTGTCTTAGAGGCTTGCTTGGTGAAGTTAAGCAAGCCATGAGGCTGACATTCCGACATTCCCAAGTTTGGACTCATCAAGCAAGCCTTGGGGGTGACATTGCGAACTCTAGACAAAAAACAGTGTTTGTGCTCTTAGTTTGAATGTGACACACAGAACAAGGCTGGCCACGCCATAACATCAAAAAAGATAATCAGAAGATCAAGAGGTATGCGTTCAGGATCTGCTGTAATTGGTGCATGCAGTTATAACCCTCTATGACAAGATGCAAATACTGAACTGTATGCTAGTGTGATTTCAGTAGCTTCACAAACCAATTCAGGTCTTTAATGATTTCAATAAATGTCTTTAAAAAACTCTGATGACTTTGCCTCTGAACTTTTGATTTCAACCACAAAACAAATATAAACCATGACAGGCATCTCCTGGTGCCCTCCCGTGTTGTTATATCTCCCGGGAAACTCCCATAATTTGCACAGACCTCAGACGTTATTATAAATACACACATCCAAGTTTTGGATGTTTGTCTGACATCACCTAAGTTGCCAGATCGTCTATGAAACACAATCTACACACACAATCCACACACTACATACACTGCAACCTGGCAACCCACATCCCGATCCAAGGGGTGTGTATTAGCTGTTGTCAAAATGTCAGGACAGGACAGAGTGTGCAGATCGTGCTCTATACTCATTTTTGCTGAATATTTGCATATACTGACTTCTAACCCTGTGTTTAGACATACTCTGGTATATTCAGTACCTCAAGTCACATCAGGCAGTGAGGTCTTCTTACATGAGTCCATGTTTCAGATATGAGGGGGGGGGGTTACTTACCAAAGTTATCAGGATAACTCCACCCTCGAGACACACATTGTCAGCTCAGTAACTCAGTATGCTGTTAGTTCTGTCAGTACCTTATTATGTGGTGTACTAAACATGCATCCTCAAGGGGCTGTCCCATTTCAATACTGCATACTAACTAGTTTTTAGATGTTTTCCAAGATCTCTCTGATGCTGTTTCAGGAAGAAGCTGTTGTTTTATGTTTTGCAGCTGTGAGCAGCTCCTCCAGTTTTTATGTGCATTGTTGCATTGTGGGACAATAGTGTCCATCAACTGCACACTCAAAAATCAAGATTTTTTAGTGTGCATACTGACAGTTTTGAGTATACTTAATTTTGTCACTTTTCCACACATTATATAGTCAAAACCTACAATTAGAATGTTGTCTGGAATTAGGACAAAGTATTAATCATCATGAAAACAAACTGTAAGTACTTCTTTGTTTTTTTCATACTGCTACTACTGAGAAAGTCAGTGAAACCTCCTTATCACACTGCAAAATACTCAAACTCCACCTCTTCTCTGACAGGTCACCGATAAACTACTGTGTTCAAACATTCACACGCGACACTCAGAGAAGTGATAAGAGAACCTGTGTGAACTGCTGTGGAAAAAAAGCTTCAGGAGACACTGTCTGCTCATCTACTCTTTTCACTATTGTGATTCATGTAGCTATTTGGACTGGCAGACCACAGCACGTGCGCCTGCAGCACTGTGTGTTGGACAGCGTGGTCAGCAACACTGGGGCCCCTCAGGGGACTGTCCTCTCTCCCTTCCTCTTCACCATCTACACCACGGACTTCAGTTACCACACAGAGTCCTGCCACCTTCAGAAGGTTTCTGATGACTCTGCTGTGGTGGGATGTATCAGCGGTGGTGATGAGTCTGAGTACAGGGCTGTGGTGGGGAACTTTGTCTCATGGTGTGAGCAGAACCATCTGCAGCTCAATGCGACAAAGTCTAAGGAGCTGGTTGTAGACCTACGAAGGGCCAAGGCACCAGCGACCCCGGTTTCCATCCAGGGGGTCAGTGTGGACATTGTTGAGGAGTACAAGTACTTGGGAGTACACATGGACAATAAACTGGACTGGGCTAAGAACACTCAAGCTCTTTACAGGACAGGCCAGAGCCACCTCTATTTTCTGAGGAGGCTGAGGTCCTTCAACATCTGCCGGACAATGCTGAGGATGTTTTATGAGTCTGTGGTGGCCAGTGCTATCCTGTATGCTGTTGCATGCTGGGGCAGCAGGTTGAGGGTAGCGGACGCCAACAGACTCAACAAACTGATCCGCAAGGCCAGTGACATTGTGGGGGTGGAGCTGGACTCTCTGGCGGTGGTGTCAGACACGGTAGGATGCTGGCCAAACTACATCATTACATCTCTGCCATACTTGACATAATTGTGCATTATTCTCTGTTTAATACTCTGTTGCAATATACTCTTTTCAGTTTCATTTACTGATATTTATTCATACTTCTATTACTGCTGTGCAATATCCACCGTCTCATAATCATCTTAATAAGTTACACTTAACTTGACAGTACATGCGCTATTACTTATTACTTATATTTACATTGTATTATTATACCGTACATACTTATCATCAACCGGTAAATCCACTTTGTACTTTACACTTATTTTAATTTTATACTTATATCCACTTTGTACTTAATTTATCTTACCTGTATTATAGTGTATTATATTTTGATTTGCTTAGTGCTTCTATTCCTGTGTGCACTGACGTGACAGTGAGCAGCTGTAACAAAAGACTTTCCCCTCGGGGATCAATAAAGCCTTTCTGATTTCTGATTGATGGTAAAGGCTGTTGACTTGCAGATTGGTGTAAGTCAATTGTTTAATTCATCCAGTGCAGTAAGTCAAGTACATATAATGACTCTCTTCCTCTGCAATCACTCTAGATAACTGAGGAAGCTACAGTATAGTGTACGTCTGCTTTAAATATGATCTAAAGACAAGTTACCAGACCAAACACAGTAGCACTTTGTTAAAAGCCTGGCAGTTTCAAACACAGATACATAAAGACCAGGCTGAGTATTGTTTGTCATTTTCTGATACTGCTGCCATTGTGACATTTGACTTTCAGTACCAATACCAAAACTCCACACCTTCATTCCGCTACCCTCCTTTAATAACTCATTACAAAAGATAGTTTCTGATCACTGCACCTGCTTTTGAAATTGCTTCTCTGGAAGGTTACCTTCATTCACAGCAGACCGCTGATGTTTTTAATGTCAAAGCAATACCTGGCCTCATTTTACCTCACATAAAAATGATTCCAATAAGTCCCACTACGTCAGGAATACAGACTTTAAATGTGGAAAAAAGAAAGCAATGAAGCTCTAGCAAAAGTTCAGTTAGGAAGACTAGACTTCGGCATGCTTAGGCTGTAGTTATTTCTCATACCTTCCTGCCATTCACTCCTCCCATATTTCCTGCTGTCATTATCAGCTGGTCAATTCTATCCAATAACACAGCGACACACCTTTATTGTTAAAGGCCACCTTTATTGTCATTCAATTCAATTTTCAATTTTATTTATATAGCGCCAGTTCATAACAGAAGTTATCTCATTGCACTTTTCCTATAGAGCAGAGTCTAGACCGAACTCTTTATAATATTAATTACAGAGAGCCAACAAATCCCACCATGAGAAAGCACTTGGTGACAGCTGCAAGGAAAAACTTCCTTTAAGAGGCAGAAACCTCGAGCAGAACCAGACTCAGGTGGGGCGGCCGTCCACTGCTGCTGTGTTAGGTTTTGAGAGAGAAAGAGAGAGAGAGAGAGAGAGAGAGAGAGAGAGGTTTTGGGGAGGGGTGAAGGGGAGAGGGAGGCACAAGGCAAATACCACCTAGAATTTTTTTTTTAAATAGTAGAAATGTAATGGTAGTGTTAATATTAATAATAATAGGAATGACAGCTATAGGAAAAATAATGTCAGCATCAGTAACAGAGCCAATAACAACAACTGTGGCAGCAGCTGTCCAGCAGGAACACGGGGGCAGCAGGTGGCCCACAACCACAGATCCAGACTCTGCAGGAACACGGGGGCAGCAGGTGGCCCACAACCACAGATCCAGACTCTGCAGGAACACGGGGGCAGCAGGCTGCCCACAATCACAGACCCAGACTCTGCAGGAACACGGGGGCAGCAGGCTGCCCACAATCACAGATCCAGACTCTGCAGGAACACGGGGGCAGCAGGCTGCCCACAATCACAGATCCAGACTCTGCAGGAACACGGGGGCAGCAGGCTGCCCACAACCACAGACCCAGTCAGTGGAAATCTGAAAATCTGAAATGACGTCTATTGCTCAGTGGGCAGTCAGGCTTTAAATATCACTTGATACATATTGTGCTGTGCTATTATTTGCAACCTCTAAATGAAGTTGACATTATGAATAAAAGCAAACTGTATGAAAGGCTATGAATTACAGACAGACTTCTAGCAGTAACGTTTGGACAGATGTAATGACATTATCTAAGTGGTGAAAATCTGGGACTACCCTGCATCACCTGTCTGAGAGGCAATTACGGCTTAATGCGTCTAAACAAATGTAATGTTAATGAGCGAGCCGACGGCGGAGCAGCGAGCAGCACTTTCGGCGTCTGGTCGAATCCGAAAACACACTGCTAATCTATTAGAAACTACATTGATATCATATAAATAAATAATATGCCACGCTTGCCTCTCTGCCCCCTCTCCCTCCTGTTCTCCTGGGGTGATCCCCCCACAGGCCTGTGTGTTTTTAAACAGGCCCTTTCAGACGCAACGCGACCACGGCACCGCTGCGCCCTGAAACCCATTCCAGTGGCTCCACGCCGCACAGCGTGCCGCTCGCACTGCGCGCCCACAGCTCAAAGCCCAGCGGCGAGCGCAGCGCAAATCGAGTTGTGTGGCCTTTTCCTGCCTACCATGTAGCGCGCGCTCGGCGGGAGGACTTCATAGGTTTAGGTTATGGTTTAGGTTATGGGGGGATGTGAGATATTACATTGCGGCCACACCTCCAGGTCACATCGTCACAGAAGCACCTTAAAGCGCTCTACACGCTTGGCTGCACCTGAATGCCTCGCTCCTTTGTTTGAGTGTTTATCTGACATACCATCAGGTCTCACAGGGAGGGGACACCGCAGCCCCCCTCTCAGGGCTGGGCCCCGTGAGGCTTTCAAGTGCTGTCGAAAATATCAGCAGTAAGGGGAAACCAGCCCCCGAGGACAGGCAGCAGCAGCAGACAGACATGCAGGACGGCAGGACGGCGTCTCCGCACAGTGAACATGAGGCTCAACAAACATCACCATACCGAGAAAAATATCGGAGTCTCTACTTTGTTTCCGATGCTGCGAATCATGTGGTATTTCTGATCCCACTCGAGTAATTCGCCTCTTTATTCTTTGTTAAGAGTCCTCCCAGTCACATGTGCACTAGAAGCCATTGGAATGCGCCCAGCAGAGCTGCTGGTTGGAAGCGAAATAAGCACATATGTCCGAATGTGAGTCCAACCGACGTTTCGGAACATAATGTGTGTCTGTCGAATTCAGCGTGCAGCGAAACGAGGGGGGGCCGGCGTTCACTAACCTGACCGCAGCCTCGGGCCTGACTCACGGCCCTTCGAGTGCAGATAGTCCGTCTCTTCAGAGGTCAGCCCGCCTGCGTCCAGCCGAGCCTCGCAGATGGAGTGGAGATGGGTGGAGGGTGGTGCTGCCTTCAGGATACTGTCGGAAATCTCACACAAGTACAAGAAGGAAAATCACATCGTAAAACAAATTGATGTGATAGAACCTGCAGGCTTAACACTAAGAGAGCATCGCTTTCACAATACTGCCATCACCTGTTGATTTAGATTTCTTATTATTGCAAAAATGGCACTTTGTAAGATAAGATCATCTTTATTGATCCCACACCGGGGAAATTCACTAGTTACATCAGCTCAGAGTCCAAAGTAGAGGAAAGGAGTGATTCAGTGATACATAAAAATATAAATAAAATCAAAATAATACACTATATGACCATGACTGGATAATTGCACACATAATTGTAATACACATGGTGTGTAGCATTATACTATAAATATTGCCCTGGAAATTGGAAAATTTGAGAGATTGGATTGCACCCTAAAGGTCACGGTGAGAAGTTTGGCAGGACTACTCCTTCATTCCCTCGCAATGTTTTGTTACCTCGCAATACTTTTCTTCTTCCATTCCTTCAGAGCCGTGTGTCTATTTCTGCGCAGCTGCTCCCAGCGCAACGCCCCAGTATATCAGCTCAATGAATTTTACTTTGAACTGGGCATTAAGTATGCTGATATATATAAACTTAAACGACTTCTTAGATTGAGAGGTCTCTCCAGAAGAAAGCAGTACAATGATCTGCAGGATGCTGTCGGTTTCATTCGTGAACAGTTACTGTACAAGTAACAAGTCCAGAGGGCAGTCCAGGACAGAGCTAGCCCTCTTAACCAGTTTACTGAGTCTTTTTCTGTCCCTCTCCTTACGTCCACCTCCCCAGCAGGCCACTATGTAGAAGATTGCAGATGCCTTCAATCTGCCTCTATCTAGGCATGGGACGATATGAAAATTTCATGTCACGGGTATCCTGGCCAAAATCATGATGTTATCCCGATAATCATCAAAATATGCTCAAAACTCTTAAAATGGCACTAAAACATGGAATCACTTTACCTATCCTTTTTAGTGAAAATCAAACAAGCTTAAATAAGGTCATCATAAATCATAAGGTCCCCCTGCATCAATAAAGGATAAATAAATAAAAACTAGCAACATTGTGTGAGTCTGTTCTTTCTTACATGATCATTCCAGTGTTCAGGCTTTGTTTTTCACTTCTCTATCATGATGTCAAATGGTACACACAACAGTTTCTTCAGTTGCATCAGTATATGTAATTTACCCCTGGCTTAAGAAATGCAGGAATTATCCTTTAACAAAAATAAAGTCCAACTGGCATTGGGCTTTTTAAGTCATTTGTGAGGATATCCACAATTATCCCCATAATGGAAATTTACCACGATCAACTAATCTCGAGTGTTTTTCATCCCGATCGTGATAAAATCGTATATCGTCCCATCCCTAGCTCACACCATTCAACAAAGTCCTTGATGACCTCCCTGTATTCCTGTTCATTCCCTTCTGATACACATCCAACGTTGGCTGTATCATCAGAAAACTTCTAGAGGTGACAGCTGCCCGTGTTTTATCTGAGGGCCGATGTGTACAGGGTGAACAGAAAAGGAGAGAGCACCGCACCCTGTGGGGCCCTCGTGCTGCAAACCACAAGCATCAGTCATGAAGCCTCACATACTGTGGTCTGTTGGTGAGGTAGTCTATGGTCCACGCAGCCAGGTGGCAGGCTACTCCTGCTCCTTTAGCTTCCCCCTGAGCAGTTATGGCTGTATTGTATTGAAGGCACTAGAAAAGTCAAAAAACATGACTCTCACTGAAAAAGACTGTAAACTCTAAACATGTAATAAATAAATAAAACTTTATTTATAGAGCACTTATCAAAACAAAGGACAAAGTGCTTCACAACAAGAGAAATAAAACACCACAGTGAATGACGAAATATAAAGAAATAAAATACACAAAAGCAGTAAAATAAGCAGCCAGTTCAGGTAAAATCAGGATCTGCTTTCAGATAAAAATGTGTTTTGAGACGAGACTTAAACGAAGACTCTGACTCAGACGGCCTGATGTCTTCGGGCAGGTTGTTCCAGAGCCTCGGGGCCCTGATGGCCAAAGCTCTGTCCCCCTTAGTTTTCATCCTGGACTCAGGAACAGACAGGAGACCCCTGCCCGAAGATCTCAGACTACGTGAAGGTTCATAAGGGATTACAAGGTCTAAAATATAGTCTGGGGCCATGAAGAGCCTTAAAAGTAATCAACAAGATCTTAAAATCAATCCTGAAACAAACAGGGAGCCGATGTAAAGAGGCTGAACCAGGTGTTATGTGGTCGTACTTCTTGGTCCTGGTCCAGCCGAGCAGCTGAGTTTTGTACAGTCTGCGGTCGTGTCAACGTTATTTGATTAAGACAAGTGAACAGGCTGTTACAATAATCAAGGCGTGAGGAGATAAAAGCATGTACAAGAGTTTCTGCATCACTAAGATTTAAAATAGATCGTATTTTTGCAATGTTTCTGAGGTGATAGAAACATGATTGGACAAGCTTAGTGATGTGTTGCTCAAAACATAAATTGCTATCAAACAGGACACCAAGATTTCTTGCAACAGGCTTGATATGTTGTGACAGGTTACCAGTAGATGGCAGTATTTGTTTAGTGATGTGTTGGGGCCCAATGACAAGGATTTCAGTTTTGTTTGAGTTGAGCTGAAGAAAATGTATCGACATCCAGTTTTTTATGTCAGACAGGCAGTCCTGCAGAGAACTCAGCGTACTGAGGTCAGTGGGAAACATGTGCTGTATATTAGATCATTATTGCCTGATTAGGTAAGATAACTGGACCATAGAGCCTATAAATGGTGTGGGGGATCTTTGCAGTACCGTAGGTAGATGACTGCATCATCCACCCCAATGCCTGGTTGGTAAGCAAATTGCAGGGGGGTCCAGCTTTGAGCTCACCAGGGGTCGGAGGTGGTTGAGTATGATCCTCTCCATGGTCTTCATCAGGTGAGAAGTTAAGGCTACCACACGAATGTTGTCACACGAATTCCAATGTGATACACGTGGAACAGGTGTTGCATCATAAAATGATGTCCACCATCATTTTAATAGGTCAGTCCTGATACCAGCAGCTGCAGTAGTAAAATATAGCCAGAGGCAGGTGTAGAGGTTCAGGTGAGGTTTTATGGTACAGTCATTTTGGCTGGAACATCATGATGTAGCCTGTGCCAAGCGTAATAATGGTTATAGATACATTCAGTTTTAAATAGGTGACCACCAGGGCCAGATTAACACAGTGTGGTGCCCTGGGGTGACCACACCTGAAGTGCCCAACTCCTCACACTTTACACATAAAAAAGTGAAATTTCCTATGAGTATAAAGACCATAGATTTACATGAACTTATAGCTAAAGTACAGGCTCAACACCAAAACACCTTACACAATAGATAGACATGATCCTACGAATGCCATACTAGCCCTTACACTAATGCTCAAATCTGAATGCAACTTACATCCCAACACGTCATGCTAAATAGTTATTTCCATCATAAATGGCCTGTATGAGGCCTACAAAACCATTACACAGTTTGTCTAAAAAAAATCCTCACACCCATATACCAAATAAGGTAAGCCCAATAATGACACAAGCAACCATTTCAACAGCTGAATGATCATAGAGGGCCAGGTGAGGTGATGTGAAAGTATAGGGCATAGCACATTGAGACAATGTAGACTATTGCAATGTTTAGGCTTTTAGAAATTATGGTTGTTTTGTTGTTCTGTTGTTTTCAGAAGCAGAAATTAAAGGAATGAAAACAGAATAGTGATTTGATTTTCATTTCAAAATCCACAAACGAATGGCCTTTTTTTGTTAACCTGGTCAGAAACAGCAGATACATCATTTATGTCCGAAAGAACTTGATTTTCCTTTTCACCTTTGTAAAACAGAAAATACAATAGTTAACTAATGTAGGCTATGAACCATAGCACTCAGGAATAGGAAGGTGTACTTATTCCATACAGGAGGGAGGATTAGTAAAATGGTCTTTGAACATATTTTCTATGCCGCACTCCAGGTCTTTCAGCACCAAGGATGCTGTGACATCAGTGGTTACCCCGCTGTTTCTCATTTGTTGATTTCTTTTTCTGAGAAGAAAATCGAATGACCAAATCATACAGACTTTAAAAGCATCACTAACCAACCAGTTAAAAGAGAAACTTCCACAAATATCAAATCGACCACAGAGTCACATATTTGCCCAGAAATAATGGTAAATAAGCCTGCCCATAATTTAACCCTCAAAGTCCATTCCCTTGACTAGTTCGGATTCAATGGCCAGCAGGGAGAGCTGCTGACTGCTCCCTCGCTCCTGCACCTGATTCCCACCTTGGCTCCCACCTTGGTTCACAGTAGCTGCTGCATCTGCCTGAGTCGTATTGGTTTTCTTTATACAAATATATTGTATCAGTGGGTTCATTTTGTACCTGTTTGCATCTCTTCCAGTAATTAATATATATAGAAAATATGACAAATATTTTCTAAGTCTAGTCGTTGTCTTAATAACTTGGTGGATATAGATAATCTGGGTGCCACAACAAATGAAAACCATCCCCAGTGCATCCACTGGCTGCCAGCAGGAAACCCTAAAGAGGGACAGAAGGACCAGCATTAGTATTATTTTAAAAAATGTTAAAACCACACAAAATTAGCATTAAAACCTAGTGGATAATAATCTGCACTTGACTGGAATTAATACATCAATGTCAAAGAATTTAAATTTTATATGCTCTCTAGCTTACTCACATATTTCTCAATAAATACCAGAAGTCCAGACAACCCAGGCATCCATAGGATTGTGTGTCCTCTAGGAACAGCTCAGGGCTCGTCACCATACAAACAAAAACAGCAATCAGTATGCTTATGCTGTATCTCAGTGTGTGACTGATACAAGGGGTGCATAACAAAGAGGCCTGTTCGCACCAGATTAACAGGGATGCAATGCAAATATCACCTAGAATTTTAAAATAGTAATAATGTAATGGTAGTGGTAATATTAATAATAATAAATTAATAATAATAGGAATGACAGTCATAGGAATAATAATGACAATAATAGTAACAGAGCCAATAACAACAACTGTAGTAGCCGAGCAGGAACACAGGGGCAGCAGGTGGCCCACAACCTACAAAGCTCTTAATGGTCTGGCACCATCGTATCTTAAAGATCTCATAATACAATATTATCCGACTAGAACACTGCGCTCCCAGGATGCAGGGTTACTTGTGGTCAATTCAATTTTAATTATATAGCGCCAATTCATAATATAAGTTATCTCATTGCACTTTTCCTACAGAGCAGGTGTAGACCATACTCTTTCAATTTATTTATATATATAGTGCCAATTCATAAAGGGAGGCACAAGGCAAATACCACCTAGAATTTTTTTTTAAAATAGTAGAATTGTAATTGTAGTATTAATCTTAATAAAATAATAATAATAAGCTATAGGAATAATAATGACAGTATTAGTAACAAAGCCAATAACAACAACTGTAGTAGCAGTTATCAAGCAGGCACACGGGGGCAGCAGTCAGCTTCAGTGACTTGAGCACTGCGGCCACCCACCGCACATGCTCTGCCCAGCTGTTACTGTGGATTCAATTAAATTAAATTTTATTTCTATAGCGTCAATTCATAACAGAAGTTATCTCATTGCACTTTTCCTGTAGAGCAGCTCTAGACCATACTCTTTATATTATTATTTACAGAGACCCAACAAATGCCACCATGAGGAAGCACTTGGCGACAGTAGCAAGGAAAAACTTCCTTTAAGATGCAGAAACCTCTGGCAGAACAAGACTCAGGGTGGGCGGCCATCCACCGCTGCCGGATGGGTTGTGTGTGTGTGTAGGGGGGGGGAAGCACAATGCCAATTCCACCTAGAATTTTAAAATAATAATAATGTAATGGTAGTGCTAACATTAATAAAATAATAATAATAGGAATGACAGTGATAGGAATAATAATGATAATAATAGTAATAAGACTAATAATAACAATTGTAGTAGCAGTTGTCGAATAGGAACACAGGGCCCACAATCGCAGATCCAGACTCTGCAACTCCGGAGGCAGAAATATCTGCTGAAAGCGACAGAAGGAGAGAGGAGAGAGACGAGAAAGCACAAAACTACAGGAGACAGAAGATGTCGAGTTAGTAACATGCAGTAATGGGATAAAAATGCAAACAGATGGAGAGGGAGAGAAGGAGAGAGGAAAGAGGTGCATCATGGGAAGTCTCCCAGCAGTCTAGGCCTATAGCAGCATAACTAAGGGATGGTTCAGGACTCATCCAAGCCAGCCCTAATTATAAGCTTTGTCAAAGAGGAAAGTCTTTAGCCTACTCTTAAATGTAGAGATGGTGTCTGCCTCCCGAATCCAAACTGGGACTTGGTTCCACAGGAGAGGAGCTTGATAACTGAAGGCTCTGGCTCCCATTCTACTTTTGGAGACTCTAGGAGCCACAAGTAACCCTGCATTCTGGGAGCGCAGTGTTATAGTCAGGTAATAAGGTATTATGAGATCTTTAAGATACGATGGTGCCAGACCATTAAGAGCTTTGTAGGTGAGGAGAAGGATTTTAAATTCTGTTCTGGATTTTACAGGGAGCCAGTGCAGAGAGGCTAATATTGGAGAAATATGATCTCTTTTCCTAGTTCTTGTCAGTACACGTGCCGCAGCATTCTAGATCAACTGGAGAGTCTTAAAGGAATTATTCAGGAAGGGGGATAATAAGGAATTGCAGTAGTCCAGCCTAGAAGTAACAAATGCATGCACTAATTTTTCAGCAACATTTTGAGACAGGATGTGCCTGATTTTTGCAATGTTACGTAGGTGAAAAAAGGCAGTCCTTGAAGTTTGTTTCATGTGGGAGTTAAAGGATAAATCCTGATCAAAGATAACTCAGAGGTTCCTTACGGTGGTGCTGGAGGCCAGGGCAATGCCATCTAGAGTAACTATATCTTTAGATAATGTGTCTCGGAGGTGTTCGGGGAAAGTACAATAGCTTCAGTTTTGTCTGAGTTTAACATCAGAAAGTTGCAGGTCATCCAGGTCTTTATGAGGCATATATAAGGTGGAACTCTGTGACTAACTTTGGCGTGTACAGAGGACTCATCGTTAACATGTACAAACTGATATCATTCTGATAGATAGGATTTAAACCAGCTTAGTGCGGTTCCTTTAATGCCAATTACATGTTGCAGTCTCTGTAATAGGATGTGATGATCAATGGTGTTGAATGCAGCGCTAAGATCTGACAAGTACAGAGACAAGTCCATTGTCTGATGCAATTAGAAGGTAATTTGTAATTTCACCAGTGCTGTCTCTGTTCTATGATGCACTCTAAACCCTTGATTTTTCAAGGATCTTAGAAAGAAAGACAAGGTTAGATATAGGTCTATAGTTGACTAAAATCCCTGGATCAAGAGTGGGCTTTTTAAGAAGCAGTTTAATTACAGCTACTTTAAAGGATTGTGGTACATAGCCTGTTAATAAATACAGATTGATCATATCCAGTAGAGAAGTGCTAATTAAGGGTAAAACATCTTTAAGCAGCCTAGTTGGAATGGGGTCTAAGAGACAGATTGATAGCTTACATAAATTAATCATCGAAGTCAGCTGAAGAAGGTTGACAGGAGCAAAGCAGCCAAAACACACATCAGGCTCTACAGCTGTTTCCAAGGTTCCTGTGTTTGAAGATAAGTCGGCACCGGTTAAAGGCAGGACTTGATGAATTTTTTCTCTAATAGTTAAAATTTTATCATTAAAGAAGCTCATGAAGTCGTTACTACTGAGGGTTATAGGAATACATGGTTCAATAGAGCAATGATTCTCTGTCAGCCTGGCTACAGTGCTGAAAAGAAACCTGGGGTTGTTTTTATTTTCCTCTATTAATGATGAGTAGTAAGCTGCTCTGGCATTACGGAGGGCTTTCCTACATGTTTTAAGACTATCTTGCCAGACTAAACGGGATTCTTCCAGGTTGTTGGAATGCCATTTCCTTTCAGGTTTTCGTGATGTTTGCTTTAATTTGCAGGTTTGGGGGTTTTATTATCTTCTTTTTTAGAGGAGCAATAGAATCGAGTGTTGTTCGCAGTGAGCCTGCAGCACTATCAACTAGATGGTCAGTTTGGGAGGGGCTGCGATTTGCATAGGAGTCCTGTTATATTGAGACATAACATTTAATTAAATGCAGATGGGATCGCTTCCTTGAATCTAGCCACAACAATATCAGATAGACATCTAGAATAAGAATTTTTGCCTTATGGCGTGTAGTCCAGCAATAGCAGTTCAGAATTATTAAATAATGGTCCGATAAAGAAGCATTCTGTGGAAAGACTATTAAATGTTCAATTTCAATGCCACATACCAGAACAAGGTCCAGGTTGTGGTTAAAACAGTGAGTGGCTTCATGTACACTCTGACAAAAGTCAATCGAATCTAATAATGAGATAAACGCAGTACTAAGGCAATAACATGAATATTGAAATCACCTACAATAATTACTTTATCTGTTTTAAGGACTAAACTTGATAAAAAACTCTGAGAATTCAGATATGTATACTCTTCCTATTGGACAGTGAGAGTATAAATACTGCATGTCAATATTTACTAAGACTGAGACAGAAGTCATTACAATAAGAATAAGAAGGAACTTGTTGTTCAGCACCCATTCCACACTAGGAAAGCATGGGAGGAAAGACAAAGAACTGGTTTCTGGTAGGTGTAAGTATAGTTAAAGCCTGTATGGAACAAGCCAAAATAACCAGATGCAAGATGAATGACTCCATGCCCAGGACCATCAAGGCAAGTGGTTCTAGCCCAGACCGGACCGGGTCAAGGACTCCACCCTTCGCTGTTGCACCAGCTTCTCAGGGAGGAAAAGCCAATCCAGCAACAGGAACTGATTATTTGGTCTTGGGAATTGGCAGACAACAATACATCATATACTCCTACCACTCCAGCGGTGTCTGATGACCTTGACATGGTGTGGCTACTCCAGGAGGCTGTTGCAGATCCACAGCCACAGCCTTCCACGAGCACCACAGACAAGGCTCATCCCACCAATGCAGGACCAGTCGCTGATGTGGGAAATCCCCATACTTTGGCCAGTATTACACTACAAGAGTTTTGATTCATGATGGATGCTGATGCTGATCTACAAGAAGAACAAGTCTGTGCACTGGGCCTCGCCAGGCTCAAAGAGCGAATTGAATGAATGAAGCGATGCAATAATAGCCGATGGAAGATGAGGGGGCAGGCTCACTACCAGCAGCTTCTTGTTGAAGTCAATCAACTAAAGCAAGCCAACGCACAGCTTGACCAACACTTGCACGGATGTCTTGAAGTTCTTGACAACTATCGGCGGCTGCACTGGACCAACTCTCAGCCACAGTAAGCAGTGGATGAGGCATCTGATGACCATTCATACTTGCATGCACATATGACATTACACACTGTACACACTGGACACTATATATAATACGTTTGAATACACTGGAGAGTACACTGGATGTTGCTATGAATTTACCTTGCTTTTTTAAGCATTTATTGTGTGGTATGACCCGAGAATGGTTCCATTAGCAGTGAAATGTTTAGTGCATTAGCTTGCTCGACTAAGATTAGCAAAAAAAAACAGCCCACCCATGTTTAATAATTGAGACCACAATGTGTGAAATATTATTATGATGTTTGTTTGATTTTATGCTTATGGCTTTAATACAGGATCCATGTTGCCAGTGAGAGTATAAATGCACTTTTGAACCTGTTTAGTCTGCACACTGTCCTGTCGGTATTGTTGTCATGGGACAGCCTGTTGCTGAATCGAGGTGTCCACTGGCAGCAACCCAAAAGAATAGTGAGGAGTGGGACTGGCGAGTCCCAAAGTGGGGAAATGTCATAGTGGATTTTATTAAATGTACCCTGTGCTGTGAATATATTATGAATATATCACATACCTAACTTGAGCACTTAGTATATAGACTAAATATACACAGAAGACTAATGTTGCATGTTAAGCGAATTATGCTGTTATAAACTGCCGTAGGTGAAGAAGAGTATTAAAACATGTTTAAACATGTATGTGTGAAAATATTAAAGTTGCCTCCCAATAAGGAGATCGTGGGTTCGTGGGATCGATTCCCGGACCAGACCAACATCACACAATCTCTCTGGGTGGAGTCTGCATGTCCTCCCCGTGTTACCGTGGGTTCTCTCCGGGTTCTCCGGCTTCCTCCCACCGTCCAAAGACATGCATGTGTAGGTTAATTGATAACTCTAAATTGCCCGTATTGAATGAATGTGTGAGTGAATGGTTGTCTGTCCTTGTCTGTGTCTGTGTTCGCCCCTGCGACGAGTTGGCCACTGTCCAGGGTGTGCCCTGCCTAAGGCCCAAAGTCACTGGGATAGGCTCCAGTCACCCGCGACCCCCTAACGGGACCAAGCGGTAGAAAATGGATGGATAGTCTGATACACCTTGAAAATAATGGTGTCAGAAACATGCCTGAACATGCCCAGGCAGGCAAGGCTTGGGACTTTCCCAACTTCCATTGTATTCCTTTCGGCTCTAGGACCAGCTCAGGTTTATTTCTTGTGAAAGAATAAACTCTATTGCATTGAACTCTAACCATCTACAGTAATTATTTGAGTGCCTTGAGACTCTGAGTTATTGGTAAATTGTTGGAAAGGGAATCCAAACCCACTATTTGGCCGAGATCTGGAACACTGATCCCCAACAGGATCTAAGGATGCTGGTTTTATTACTCCATGAGGATGACTGATGAAGAAGGGAACTTATTTCTCCAGATATCTTTTAGATTGAGATCCTTATTTATCGGACCATTATTTAAAAACTTTTGAACTGCTATTACCGGACTAAACGCCATTAGGCTAAAATTCTTACTCTAGATGTCTATCTGATATTGCTGTGGCTAGATTCAAGGAAGCGATCGTATCTGCATTTAATTCAATGTTATATCTCAATATAACAGAGGACTCCTATATTAATTTCAGGATAGGAAGGCCCTCCGTAATGCCAGAGCAGCTTACTACTCATCATTAATAGAGGAAAATAAAAACAACCCCAGGTTTCTTTTCAGCACTGTAGCCAGGCTGACAGAGAATCACAGCTCTATTGAACCATGTATTCCTATAGCTCTCAGTAGTAACGACTTCATGAGCTTCTTTAATGATAAAATTTTAACTATTAGAGAAAAAATTCATCAAGTCCTGCCTTTAACCGGTGCCGACTTGTCTTCAAACACAGGAACCTTGGAAACAGCTGTAGAGCCTGATGTGTGTTTTGGCTGCTTTGCTTCTGTCAACCTTCTTCAGCTGACTTCAACGATTAATTTATGTAAGCCATCAATCTGTCTCTTAGACCCCATTCCAACTAGGCTGCTTAAAGATGTTTTACCCTTAATTAGCACTTCTCTACTGGATATGATCAATCTGTATTTATTAACAGGCTATGTACCACAATCCTTTAAAGTAGCTGTAATTAAACCGCTTCTTAAAAAGCCCACTCTTGATCCAGGGGTTTTAGTCAACTATAGACCTATATCTAACCTTGTCTTTCTTTCTAAGATCCTTGAGAAAGCAAGGGTTTAGAGTGCATCATAGAACAGAGACAGCACTGGTGAAATTACAAATTACCTTCTAATTGCATCAGACAATGGACTTGTCTCTGTACTTGTCAGATCTTAGCGCTGCGTTCAATACCATTGATCATCACATCCTATTACAGAGAATGCAACATGTAATTGGCATTAAAGGAACCGCACTAAGCTGGTTTAAATCCTATCTATCAGAATGATATCAGTTTGTACATGTTAACGATGAGTCCTCTGTACACGCCAAAGTTAGTCACAGAGTTCCACCTTATATATGCCTCATAAAGACCTGGATGACCTGCAACTTTCTGATGTTAAACTCAGACAAAACTGAAGCTATTGTACTTTCCCCGAACACCTCCGAGACACATTATCTAAAGATATAGTTGCTCTAGATGGCATTGCCCTGGCCTCCAGCAGCACCGTAAGGAACCTCGGAGTTATCTTTGATCAGGATTTATCCTTTAACTCCCACATGAAACAAACTTCAAGGACTGCCTTCTTTCACCTACGTAACATTGCTTAAATCAGGCACATCCTGTCTCAAAATGTTGCTGAAAAATTAGTGCATGCATTTGTTACTTCTAGGCTGGACTACTGCAATTCAATAATATCTCTCCAATACTAGTTTCTCTGCACTGGCTCCCTGTAAAATTTAGAATAGAATTTAAAATCCTTCTCCTCACCTACAAAGCTCTTAATGGTCAGGCACCATTATATCTTAAAGATCTCATACTACCTTATTACCTGACTAGAACACTGCGCTCCCAGGATGCAGGGTTACTTGTGGTTCCTAGAGTCTCCAAAAGTAGAATGGGAGCCAGACCTTCAGTTATCAAGCTCCTCTCCTGTGGAATCAAATCTCAGTTTGGGTTCGGGAGGCAGACACCATCTCCACATTTAAGAGTAGGCTAAAGACTTTCCTCTTTGACAAAGCTTATAATTAGGGCTGGCTTGGATGAGTCCTGAACCATCCCTTAGTTATGCTGCTATAGGCCTAGACTGCCGGGAAACATCCCATGATGCACCTCTTTCCTCTCTCCTTCTCTCCCTCTCCATCTGTATGTATTTTTATCCCATTACTGCATGCTACTAACTCGACATCTTCTCTCTCCCGTAGTTCTGTGCTTTCTCGTTTCTCTCCTCTCTCCTTCTGTTGCTTTGAGCAGGTATTTCTGCCTCCGGAGCTGCAGAGACTGAATCTGTGGTTGTGGGCCACCTGCTGCCCCCGTGTTCCTGCAGAGTCTGGATCTGTGGTTGTGGGCCACCTGCTGCCCCCGTGTTCCTGCTCGACAACTGCTACTACAGTTGTTGTTATTGGCTGTGTTACTGATGCTGACATTATTCTTCCTATAGCTGTCATTCCTAATTTTACTAATTTATTAATATTAACACTATAATTACTATTCTACTATAAAAAAAAAAAATTCTACGTGGTCTTTGCATTGTGCCTCCCAAACCCCCCCCCCCCCCCTCTCTCTCTCAAAACCTAACACGGCAGCGGCAGATGGCTATCCATCATTGGTTCTGTCCAAGGTTTATGCCTGTTAAAAGGAAGGTTTTCCTTGCCACTGTCACCAAATGCTTGCTCATGGTGGGATTTGTTGGGTCTCTGTAATTAATATTATAAAGAGTGCGGTCTAAACCTGCTCTATAGGAAAAGCGCAATGAGATAACTTCTGTTATGAAGTGGAGCTATATAAATAAATATAATTGAATTGAACTTGATTTGAATTGATTGATACTGTGAGATCTTGATGACTTTGGATTATTTAGATGCTCTGGGAGGCCATCTATTCATATTTTCATCTGAGACAACATTGAAGTGTCCTCTTACATGCCCACAAGAGTCTAGATACTTAGTTAATTGATGTATAATTCGCTCCTCTAAACTGTCAATTAAAATGAAATCTGTACAATTAAAAATGATCAAACCTGGAGTTATATCTATAGATATTAATTTACCAGTGTAATAAATAGGACAAGTAATTAAAGACAACCTAGATAGCAGAAGTTGTTAATTCAACACTGAGTTATGGTCAGAAAGGTTGGTATATGGTTGAGGTTGAACAATCTACTTTAAATAAACATTTTTACAGCAGTCATAGTTAAATGTTGAAAAAATTAGATTGAATCAACATTGTATTTGAGTCTTGTTTTCAACACTGAAATACTAACATTTAATCAATATTGTCTCAATGTGTCTACTGCCAACTTTCCCACTAAAATATTTTAAACTAAACAAGGACTGGGGAACAACCATTTTAGGGGTGTGTGAGACACTTTAGTTTTAAATTAAGCACTTTCTTCACTTCTTCAACTTGGTTTTAGATGACAAAGAAAACTAAATAATCTTAATGTCGTGTTTGTTGGGTCTCTGTAAATAATATTATAAAGAGTACAGTCTAGACCTGCTCTGTAGGAAAAGTGCAATGAGATAACTTCTGTTATGAATTGGAGCTATATAAATAAATTGAATTGAAATGGCAAAGAGAAGGAAGATCCAAGCCCTCCCTTAGATAAAATGCTATATTCAACTGCTCCAACTGCCCAAAGTTTTCATCATTTCTCACCAGCCTGTGGAGAAGGAGGTAAGTTTTAATCTTTTAACTCAGGAAAATGCAGCTATGTCAACTCATAGCTGCATTATTGTTAAGTGGCAAATTGGTCCATTAATAGCTGTAATGTTTGAAGGTCATCTGGTGGGGAGCAAGCAAACAACAGGCTAGTTTGTTCAGTAAAGAAAAGAAAATTGGATGTTAGCAGAGTTTTCAAGTTCTTTAAAAATGTCCTGCTATTTTTTATAGCAAACATTTGAACCAGTGCCATTATCTTGCTGTATTTACAGGTTGTCTAAAGCTGTAATGGTTAGTAAATTAACTATTGCTCTATAGTGGTCATATTTGCTGTTAAACAAAACTATGCCAGCTAGCATGAAGCTAATGTTATCCATTAGCATGTGTGATATTAAAATAGGGTCTCATTTTCACTCTCATTGACCCCAGCAAATATCAGGCTTCTGCTTAAATATAGCCTCTTTTATGATGATCAGTTATGTGAAAACAGATGTTTGCGAGGTTAGTAGCAAGCTTTTTTTTAAACTTAAGTTAGCTGTACTATTAAATGTCACCTTTGCTGGTGTTCAAACTAGTAAGATTATATACATCACTTTTTATACTTTCATACTTACTGTATATAATAACAATAATAATAATAACTTTATTTGTATAGCACCTTTCATACAAGAAATGCAGATCAAAGTGCTTTACAACAAAGAAAATACATGCAACGAGTGCTTCACATAAAAAACAACAGAATGAACATAAAAGGAGCAATAGAATGCCTATTGGGAAATAAAGTAAAAATAAGATTTGAATAGAATACATAAAATAGACAGAATGATAGAAAGCCATACTTATGGTAAAATAAAAAACAAGGAATGCATAATATTAGATGGGAAATAAAACCCACTAAATAATAATGAAAAATAAAAATAAAGTTAAAAAGTAGAATACATAAAATGCATAGAATCTAGTAAAATACAGCATTTTAAAAGAAGTGCAGCAGTGCATAAATGCGAAGCAAAGAGCAAAAGAGTTCCATGCATGTATCAGGAAAGTCATATCTAGTTAAAGGCTAAAGTGAAGAGATAAGTTTTTAGTTTTCTTTTAAACATATTTAGCGAGCTGGCTTCCCTGATATCTACAGGCAGTGTGTTCCACAGCTTTGGGCTGTAATTGACAAAGGCTGCATCCCCGATTTTCTTTCGGCTGCTGCTGGGAACCTCCAATAAACCAGCAGATGATCGCAGTGTTCTTGAAGGCAAGTAGTGAACAAGGTAGTTAGCAATGTAGCTTGGTCTTAGCCCATTAAGGGCTTTGTTTATTAGGAGGATGAGCTTAAAATCAATTCTGATTGTTACAGGAAGCCAGTGCAGAGCAGCTAAAACTGGACTGCTCTCTCCTCTCGGTTCTGGTTAACAGCCGAGCTGCAGAGTTTTGAAAGAGCTGAAGTCTCTCCCTGTTTTTTTATTCGGGAGGCCAGTAAAAAGTGCATTACAGTAATTGTGTTGGTATGAAATAAAGGCATGAATCAGTTTTTCAGCATCTTTTGATTTATAAATGGTCGTACTTTGGCTTTGTTTCTAAGATGGAAAAAATATGTTTTCGTCACCTTGTTAATGTGGGACTTGAAGCTTAGATCTGAATCTTGTCATAGTTTGGGGTTTTGTCCTGTTTCCTGTCTTATTTTGAGGTGTTCTCCTCTCCTCGTGTGTCTTGTGGTTTTACTTCATGTCTTTGTTTGCTTTCCCTCCAGTTTAGATTGTTGGCCCCGCCTTGATTAATTGCATCTGTGTCTCGTTGTCTCACCTACCTCAGTATATTTAGTCCGGGTTTTTTTCCTTTGTTCAGTGTCAGTTTGTTGTTATGATCATTTGCATCAGCAGCGGTACGTGGTCTACATGTCAGGTATCCCAGCATTGTTTCCTGTGCTTCTCCTGAGTCTCTTGGATTTATTTCTGTGTTTGCTTGGACCTCGCCTTGACTTTTGGATTTTGTTTATTCCCTGCTCCTTGTCTGATTTGTTTGCTTGTCTTGGACTGCCTTCACGATTTGGACCTGGCTACCTGACTACCCATGTGAGCCTTTCCTGAAATAAATTGATGAACTGCATCTACTCTGCCTGACATCCACTACTTTTCATTATTTGCATCTGAGTTTAGTATGAGGTTGCTGATTATTTTAGTAAGAGCAGTTTCAGTGCGGTGGTATGTTTTAAAGCCTGACTGAAATTCCTCCAGGATATTAATTTCTTCAAGAAAGGAGTTTATTTGCACTGAAACTACTTTTTCAAGTATCTTACTAATGAATGAAAGGTCAGATATCAGCCTGTAGCTGGTCAGTACATTACCATCTAGGTTGGCTTTCTTTAGTAAAGGTTTTACAGCAGCTGTTTTGAAAGCATCTCAGAAGATGCCCGTTTGAAGAGATGTATTTATAATCTTCAGGACATGAGTTGAAACACTATCAAACACCCGCTTAAAAAAAAAAAAATGCTGTAGGTACTGGGTCAATACATGAGGTGGAGGAGTTACACTCAGTGACTGTCTTGCAAAGCTCAGCTAATGTAATACAGATGAATGTTGTCACTGTTGTATTGTGGAGAGCCTGGGCTGCATACTCAGTCACTTACTACTTTACTACCAAGTACTGGATGCACTCAGGAGATACTTTGGGTAAAGCACTAGTCTGACTAGTTACTGTGTCAACATTAGCTGTTTGGTATTTCTGAGGCCATGGTTATTTTTTTTAATGGTATTGTATTACACTGTAAGTTGTTTTTGTCTACAAGCACGTACTTTACATTAAAATTCAGTCCAATAAAACAACTGCAATCTAAGTGCATTACATATTGGACAGATGTTACTTTCTGTCCACCCCCCTTTAGCTACTCGACCAACCACTCTGTTTTAACCTGTCAAGGTTGGACTTCCAAGTGATCTACAGAAAACGTCCACCACTACAAACGGCCTACTGTAAGCTTCAGGTGGGAATGCAAAGCAGAAAAGAGGCCCTTCAAGGAGACAGTTAAGAGAGACTGCATGTTATGTGAGTTTGTACCACAATAAACTATGTATAATATGGATTAATTAATGCCTCTTTTAGCCCCATAAAAATAAATTATAAGATTAATTAGATCTGTTTAATCCGGTTTGTTAGCAAGAAGAACATAATTCATACTTCAATTTTAGCAATATACATTGACACACGAATAGTGACTGTATTCAGTAATACGAACGATAACCTGTGTGACCATTAGAACATTGAACAGTGTTCTGATTTCGTGTTTTGAATACTGACTAAACGGTCCTGGCCTTTAAGGTTTTTAAAATGTTCTTTAAGTATTTCAGTCACTGTTTAAAAGACATGCAGTGATATATTTCACTTTATATATTTGATCTGTAAGTTTCATAAATATTCTAAAACATGTTTAATCATTTTGTCAGTAAATATAATTGATCCTACTGTCAATGATTTTTTATTTTTTTTTGGAAATGTGTAGGAGTTAGATAATTTTCTTGAACTTAATTTACATTAATATGTTGTACAAATGTAGAAATAAAGAAAATGTCATGAAAAGGTCTGGTTTCTTGTAGTTAATTAGTGCAACATTGTTTCAATATATCAAAATCAACCAAAATTCAACCCCATGAACCCTTTTAGATAAGGGGTGAATGAGTGTTGAGTCACTAACATTGTTTCAATATATGATCAATATATATAGCTGCAGACTGACTTTTAGGTGACAGTTGAATCAATATTGATTCAGTGTCAGTTATGGTTGAAAATCCAACATTTATTCAACCTCAATCATAACGAGCTCTTTCAATTTGCTTTCAATGTTGGGCGTCAACGTAGAGTCAATACTTTTGCCTGACGACATTTAAATGTTGTTTCAATCTGATTTTGCTACCTGGGAAGTGACTAAAAACAATAAAAAGACCATTGAGATTACTGTCACGGTGAGAAAAGATTTTTCACGTTCAGACCAGTGATCTAACCAGAGGTTGTTCCCCCACTGAGCTCTCCACCTTAGCTGCTTAGCAAACAGAAAAACTTTGAGTTTGACATTTTTCTTAATCCCTTGGGTGCTAAAGATGTGAAGAAATACCGTAATTCCAGAACAGGTACAGTAGTTAAAATGAATAATATGTTGTAGATTAAGTGTTTTGAAATTGAAAATAAAGATTTCACCAGGAATAAAAACTAGGACCAAGTCCTGGGATGAATGTGAAAAAAAAGTAGCACTTGCTCCACTAGAGGGAGACATGGACCTTACATGCCTGTAGTAGGTGTGTGAAGGATCACAGTCTGATATAGATAATAGATAGAAAGCTTGTCAGACAGGAAGGAGAATACCCTCCAAACTATAGTCATTCAGGTTCACAGCCACTAGGTGATTAAATCCGGTGGATGGGACATAATATGAATTGTCATTTATGGTCATGATAACATTTCAAACATGTTCAACCTCTTTCAACAGATGGCAGGCATGTATCATAATCAGAGAATGTTGTAAATAAGATGATGGGACTCCTTTCTTATGTTCAACCAGACCAAGAGTCTACCATCATGCTAGGAGTTCTGTGAGGTTGTACTGGTCCTGATAATTCTCATCCAGCTAATTTGATTCTTTGAACGCAGTTTGAGGACTGATTCCATCCTTCCTGGATAAAGTTATTTTGAATAAAAGTTCACTCTTATTTTGAAATAAAGACAATATTGTCACGGCTCTGGTCTTGACTCCGGGTTTTCCTGGTGTTCCCCTGTGTTTTTCCCTGGTTGCAGTCAAATAGTCTTTTTTGCTTACGAAGGTTCCTGAGTGAAATGACCTGGAAATATCTAGGTGGCAGCCATGAAAAGACCTGGTCGCATTAGCTAAATGCTGAGGAAAGGTGCTTCAATGCTTCCTTTCTTACTGTATCTCCTTTAGCACAGGATACACTGGACCATCCAAAGAGTTTGGTCTAGACCTGCTCTATAGGAAAAATGCAATGAGATAACTTCTGTTACGGATTGGCGCTATATAAATAAAAATTAATTGCACTTGGCGATAGTGGCAAGGAAAAAATTTGAACAGACAGAAACCTTGGGCAGAACCAGACGCAATGGTGGGCGGCCATCCACCGTTGCCGTGTTGGGTTGAGAGAGAGAGAGAGAAAGAGAGAGGAAGATGCAGAGAGAGAGAAGGGGGGTGGGGGAGAGGGAAGCACAATGCAAATTGCACATAGAATTTTAAAATAGTAATAATGTAATGGTAGTGGGAATATTAATATAAATAAAGTAATATTAATAGGAATGATAGTCATAGGAATAATAATGACAATAAGAGTAACAAAGGCAATAACAACAACTGTAGTAGCAGTTGTCGAGCAGGAACACGGGGCAGCAGGTGGCCCACAACCACAGATCCAGTCTCTGCAGCTCCAGAGAAATACCTGCTGAAAGCGACAGAAGGAGAGAGGAGAGAAACGAGAAAGCACAGAACTACGGGAGAGAAGATGTCGAGTTAGTAACATGCATTAATGGAATAAAAATGTATACAGATGGAGAGGGAGCGAGAGGAAAGAGGTGCATCATGGGAAGTCTCCCAGCAGTCTAGGCCTATAGCAGCATAACTAAAGGATGGTTCAGGACTCACCCAAGCCAGCCCTAACTATAAGCTTTATCAAAGAGGAAAGTCTTTAGCCTACTCTTAAATGTGGAGATGGTGTCTGCCTCCCGAACCCAAACTGGGACCTGATTCCACAGGAGAGGAGCTTGATAACTGAAGGTCTGGCTCCCATTCTACTTTTGGAGACTCTAGGAACCACAAGTAACCCTGCATCCTGGGAGCGCAGTGTTCTAGTCGGATAATATTGTATTATGAGATCTTTAAGATACGATGGTGCCAGACCATTAAGAGCTTTGTAGGTGAGGAGAAGGATTTTAAATTCTATTCTGGATTTTACAGGGAGCCAGTGCAGAGAAGCTAATATATACGTGCTGCAGCATTCTGGATCAACTGGAGAGTCTGATGTGCCTGATTTAAGCAATGTTACGTAGGTGAACGAAGGCAGTCCTTGAAGTTTGTTTCATGTGGGAGTTAAAGGATAAATCCTGATCAAAGATAACTCTGAGGTTCCTTACAGTGGTGCTGGAGGCCAGGGCAATGCCATCTAGAGCAACTATACCTTTAGATAATATGTCTCGGAGGTGTTTGGGGCAAAGTACAATAACTTTAATAAGTTTTGTCAGAGTTTAACATCAGAAAATTGCAGGTCATCCAGGTTTTTTTGTCCTTAAGGCATGCTTGAAGTTTAGCTAACTGGTTAGTTTCATCTGGCTTGATCAATAGATATAATTGGGTATCATCCGTATAACAATGAAAGTTTATGGAGTGTTTCCTAATTATATTGTCTAAAGGAAACACATATAAGGTGAATAGAATCAGTCCAAGCACAGAACCTTTTGGAACTCCGTGACTAACTTTGGTGTGCATGGAGGACTCACTGTTAACATGTACAAACTGAGATCGATCTGATAGATAGGATTTAAACAAGCTTAGTGCAGTTTCTTTAATGCCAATTGAATGTTCCAGTCTCTATAACAGGATGTGATGGTCAATGGTGTCGAATGCAGCACTAAGATCTAACAAGACAAGTACAAAGACAAGTCCATTGTCTGATGCAATTAGGTCATTTGTAAATTTCACCAGTGCTGTCTCTGTGCTATGATGCACTCTAAACCCTGACTGAAAATCCTCAAATAAACTATTGTTATTTAGAAAGTCACACAACTGATTGGCGACTGCTTTTTCAAGGATCTTAGAGAGAAAGGGAAGGTTAGATATAGGTCTATAGTTGGCTAAAACCCGTGGATCTAGAGTGGGCTTTTCCAGAAGCAGCTTAATTACAGTTACTTTAAAGGATTGTGGTACATAACCTGTTAATAAAGACAGATTGATCATATCCAGTAACAAAGTGCTAACTAATACACGCAAATACACAAAAACAGTGCAAATACAGAAAACACAATCAAATACACAAACATGGTGCAAATACAGAAAACACAACCAAATAAAGAAATGCACAGCAACTACAGAAAACCAAATATAGAAATGTACTGGAAATACAGGAAATAACACCATAATAATAATATAACTTTGTTTTGATAAGTGCTCTATAAATAAAGTACAAAGTGCTTCACAAAAAGAGAAATAAAATACCACAGTGAATGATAAAATATAAAAGAAATAAAATACATAAAAACAATAAAATAAAACAGACAGCTCAGATAAGATCAGGATATGCTATATAAAAATTTGTTTTGAAAAGAGACTTAAAAGAAGACACTGACTCAGACAACCTAATTTCTTTGGGCAAGTTGTTCCAGAGCCTCGGGGCCCTGATGGCAAAAGCTCTGTCCCCCTTAGTTTTCATCCTGGACTCAGGAACAGACAAAAGACCCCTGCCTAAAGATCTCAAACTACGTGAAGGTTCATAAGGGATTACAAGGTCTAAAATATAGTCTGGAGCCAGACCATGAAGAGCCTTAAAAGTAATCAATAAAATCTTAAAATCAATCCTAAAACAAACAGGGAGCCAATGTAAAGAGGCTAAAACAGGTGTGATGTGATCGCACCTCTTGGTCCTGGGTAAAAGCCTGGCAGCTGAGTTCTGTACAGTCTGCAGTTGTTTCAAAGTTTTTTGATTAAGACAAGTGAACAGACTGTTACAATAATCAAGGCGTGAGGAGATAAAAGCATGCACAACAGTTTCTGTATCACTAAGATTTAAAATAGACTGGATTTTTGCAATGTTTCTGTGGTGATAAAAACATGATTGGACAAGCTTAGTGATGTGTTGCTCAAAACATAAATTGCTATCAAACAGGACACCAAGATTTCTTGCAACAGGCTTAATATGTTGTGACAGGTAGCCAGTAGATGGCAGTATTTCGTTAGTGATGTGTTGGGGCCCAATAACAAGGATTTCAGTTTTGTTTGAGTTGAGCTGAAGAAAATTTATCGACATCCAGTTTTTTATGTCAGACAGGCAGTCCTGCAGAGAACTCAGCATACTAAGGTCAGTGGGCTTGACAGGGAGGTACAACTGTATGTCATCCGCATAGCAATGAAATGAAATACCATGTCTGCGGATGACATCACCCAAGGGAAGCATGTATAAGGAGAACAGTGAACCTTGAGGCACAC
Organism: Siniperca scherzeri; assembly: GCA_027580175.1. Taxonomy (NCBI): domain Eukaryota; kingdom Metazoa; phylum Chordata; class Actinopteri; order Centrarchiformes; family Sinipercidae; genus Siniperca; species Siniperca scherzeri. The sequence goes on along the minus strand of CM050842.1, from coordinate 36,103,282 downwards.
CGTAGTTGATATGGGAAAAGGATGACATGTAGTTATTAATGGTGACACAGAATTTCCTATTGGACAAATGTGATGATAACCAGTCTAGTGCAGTGCCAGATATGCCCACCCAGTGCTTCAGTCTATCTAAAAGAATGCCATAATCCATTGTGTCAAAGGCAGCACTTAAGTCCAGCAGCACAAGAACTGAGCACATGCCTGCGTCTGCATTCATTGAAAGGTCATTAGTGACTTTGAGAAGGGCTGTCTCAGTGCTGTGGTGCTGACAAAAGCCAGATTGGAACTTTTCATAGGGTATTATTGTTTTCCACAGCAGCGAGAAGCTGTTTAGCTACAAGTTTTTTGAGAATCTTGGAAATAAAAAGCAGTTTGGAGATTGGACGATAGTTGTCCAGGAGGGTGGGATCAGGCCCAGGTTTATTTAGGACTGGCTGGACACAAGCAGTTTTAAAGTAATCTGGGACGCAGCCAGTAGACAGTTTAAAAAATAATAATTAGCAAATGAGATGCAATACAATCCATAACTTCCAATAAAAACCTAGTTGGGATTTTGTCCAGAGGGCTGGAGGATATTCTCGTAAGAGACATGATTTCTGTTAGTTCAGGCAAAGAAACACCAGAAATATTGCTCAAAGAAGAGTGGGTGATCCACATCTAAAAAGGCAGGATTGGGGGTGATACCAGATCTTATTAACTCCACCTTTCCAGCAAAGTGCAAAAGAAACTTTTCACAATCAGCATCACAATCAGCAGGGGCACAAGGAGAGGCTGGGTTAACTAACTGATCCACAGTCTTAAATAGGAATCTGGGGTTGAGCTGATGGGCAGAAATAAGTGCAGAGAAATGACATCCTAACCTGTATGCTGTTGCATGCTGGGGCAGCAGGTTGAGGGTAGCATACGCTAACAGGCTCAACAAACTGATCCGTAAGGCCAGTGACATTGTGGGGGTGGAGCTGGAGTCTCTGGCGGTGGTGTGAGAGAGGAGGATGCTGGCCAAACTACATGCCATCTTGGACAGTGTCTCCCACCCACTCCATGACGTGGCTGGTCAAACAAAGGAGTAACTTCAGTGAAAGACTCATCCCCAAAATGCACCACAGAGCGCCACAGGAAGTCATTCCTGTCTGTGGCCATCAAACTCTTTAACTCCTCCCTCTAAATGTCAGTCTATATGGCATTAAGTCGATAAACTGGACATTGGATCATTAACATCACTGCAATATTTGAAATAATTGTGCAATATTCTCTGTTTAATACTCCGGTGCAATATACTCTGTTTTCAGTTTAATTTATTGATATTTATTCATACCTCCATTACTGCTGTGTAATATCCACCATCTCATAATAATCATAATACACTTCACAGTACATGCACCACTACTTATTACTTATATTATTACATTGTATTATTATACCGTACATACTTATCATCAACCGGTAAGCCAATTTGTACTTTACACTTAATTTTATACTTATACCCACTTGGTACTTAATTTATCTTACCTGTATTATAGTGTATGAGAGTTTTTGCTCATAACTTCTATTCCTGGGTGCACTGACATGATAGTGAGCAGCTGTAACAAAAGAGTTTCCCCTCTGGGATCAATAAAGTATTTCTGATTCTGATGTTCTTGCATCCTTCACCCTCCTATTATAAAGTAATAGCTCTTTCATAGGAGACCAGATTTCTTCCATCTGCGTTCTGCTCTTCTACATTTCCTTTTACAGCTTTGAATACTGTCATTTAATCATGGCTGTTTTCTAGTCTTTGGGTTTGGTCTATTTTTCAGAGGAGCTATGAGATCTAAAGTTGAAGAACGCAGGTAGTTAAAAGAATCAACCAAGTTGTTGGTGTTGGAGGAATCAGGAAACACATTGCCAGGAGAATTGAACAGTGTACAGAATTTTGAGGCACTATGCTGATTAAGGGCACGTGTGTAATCAGAGTGGGATAAGACAGTACAAGCAGCCTGTAATTCACAGTTAAAAACAATGCATAGGTGATCAGATACAAACATGTCCCTGATTTCCACAGATGGTATTCTCAGACTAGGTCTAAAGTGTAGCCACGGGAATGAGTTTGGCCAGCCACACCCATGTTGTTGAAAGTTAAGAGTTAGTGATGTTTAAAAAATCAGCAGCAAGGGCATTAGAAGAGTCATCAACATGAATATTAAAATCACCACAAAGAACAGGAGTGGACCACCAAGTTTAAACATGAGCACTTCAAAGGCAGAAAAATCATTGCAAGCTATGAGGTTACATTGTAAATGCTTCCTATAGACAGTAACAAGGCCACCACAACAACAATCCCTAGGGCGGCTAAAGCAGTCATAATCTGGAGGGCACAATTCAGCAAACTGAGTGTGATCACCGGGACGTAGCCAGGATTCTATTAAAAACATGAAATCTAAATCAGTAGAAGAGATAAAATCATTTTAAATAAACGTTTTGTTAGAGAGGGATCTTACATTGAGAAAAGCCAGAAGTCCGGGGAGCTTTTTCAGGATGTCGGGGGTCGTAGCTCCGGGAAAGCAGTGTGTGACCGCATTAACGAAGTGGATATTCCTTACTATGGAATCTCCAACAATCAGCGAGTTCCATCAGCTGCCCTTGGGATAGTCGTGGCCGGGGACTGATGCGGTGAGGGGGCGGCGTCCTTCTTAGCAGAGGTGTTCTCTGCTGTCTCTGGACGAATGAGACCTCCATAGCTTCTCCTGATCACGGCCTCTTTCAGTAACTTGTGGTGAGAGGAGGAGGAAGCCTTGACAGCTGGAAAATATGAGCGTCCCTCCAGTGGAGGAAAGTCCTGCGTATGCAGGATGTCAAACCTGTTGACCAGCGGGAGGTCCCGATGTGAAGGAGGAGGAGGCGGGCGCTTTGCACCCTGTCTGTCCTTGCAGGCTACAGCCCAGTGCTCTGGGTGACGTGGAGTCGGACTCACCAGAGCCTTCTCACCACCCCCGCCGACGTATGACCGTGCATGGAGGCAGTTCACACCTACATGTGAATACCTGGAGGATTGCGGGAGTTCAATGGCTGTCCTTTCTTTGTTTACAGAACATGCAGAGCATGCAGTCTCCTAATAAAAGTTCAGTTAAAGTCTCACAAATGAATGAATTCAAATGGTGGAGTGCCAGTGGTCCCAACAAGGGCTTCTCCTACATATGGCCATCTTTGGTGAATCATAAAGTTCTATTGTGAGATTCAGTGTTTGGTGGGTGGTCAGGGTTTGTAATCTAACACAGTATGGTCTAGTGAAGTACAGTAACAAGAATGCAACAAATGCAATATTTTCTCCATTCACATAACTTGATTGGCTGCTATCTGATAAGTTCAACCTGGATCTATTTTCAGAAAAAAGAGTTGATTGGAACCATAATAAGCTAGTAATATCAATAATAAGGCACAGACTGATCCACAATGGAATCAAGTCAGCTCTACTGTTTCAGGTATTTCCAGCCTCTCCTCCATCTTGGAAATCAATGATGATGTAACCTCGACAAGCTCTCCATAGCTATCGCTCAAAGGCTGGGACTTCCCATGGATGGACCACCCCAGTTAAGAAACTTTAAGGTGGAGAAACAAAGTGCAATTTTCTACAATATTTAGAGAGTTAGAATGTTTTAATCTTCCTCAGTTTCAGACTAAGCACTCTTTAGTACCCTGCGATATTGACTGACATGGATCAGCTGACTCCTCAGACTGTGCGTGTTCTTTGACACCTGGGAATGCAAGACAAAGTCAAGGACCAGGAATAGAGATGAAGACAAGGGCAAGGAACAGGAACAGGAACATAGACATAGACAAGGGCAAGCATCAGGACCAGGACAAAGAAGAGGAACAAAGACAGGAACAAAGACCATGTAAAGGTAACATGAAAAGAAACAGAAACAAGGGCAAGAACAAGAGCAGCAACAAAGACAAGGGCAGGAACAGCAACAGAAACAAGGACAAGAGCAAAGACAAAGACATGAACAAAGATCATGGATAGAAATGTGGACAAAAACAAGAATAGGGACAGAAACAGGGTCAGAAATAAAGACAGAAACAAAGAGAAGTACAGAATAAGGATAAGGACAAGGACAGGACCAGCAACTTCTGAAATATTAAATGAAAACACAAAATAGAAAAACAAAATCCTCATATACTGTATATATATCGTATTTTGTGTTTATACAGTCTTTACACACCTCTCTTAATTCTCTGGCCAGTCGTTCACTTTCTTCTTTCTTCACAACCAGCTACCTGGAGAGCTGACGGGGCAGGACTTGGAATAGTCAGCGGCTCAATCAGAGGAGGAAACAATATTCTCTGGGTAACAGAGAAGAAGGCTCTGAGAGGAAGTTTAGAGGAATGAGAAGAGAACAAAATGAGGAAGAGAGTGGCTAAAATGTACTTTAATCAGCATTATGAAGTGCTTAGTTCAGTTTTTTTATTTGCACACATATACAACAGCATAAAACTGATAATAGAAATAAAACAGATGTGATAGGTGAGGCCAAGAAGCCACAGGCTTATACAACAGACTTCCCCTCAACGTAAGACAAAAAAAAAACTAAACTAGGAAATCCAAATGATTTAGCAAAATACAAAGAAGATAAATGTGTAAGAAACACACAAAATTAACAGCAGAATTCACCAAATCAACAGACAATAATCATGTGACTGTTTTCTGCATAGACGACACATGATTAAAGACTTGTTGTTGTTGTGTTGCACTTAATGTTCTACATGTCAGTTTTACGCAACAGGTTGAATCCATGACAAGTTGTGTGGTTATTGAAAAACAACGTATGACACATTGGCCTTATTCAGTGGATTCACCTATATCATAGCAACTTACAAGTGATTAAAATATAACTATTGTTTATTCATATGTTGGGACACAAATGTAAATGTTGGGTTGTCTTTACCCTAGTCAACTTTGGAATAAACAATACTAAAGAAGCTTTTAGACTGTGTAACAACAATGATCGTGTTATTGCATATCACACTCTGAGAGATGGTCTAATAAAATCTTGGTTGCAATCTGTGTCATATCAATTTAAGGTGTGTCAGGCTGTGCAATGAATGAGTGATGAATCGCAAGAAATAAAGTAGTCTGGGTTAGCTCTATAAATGCTTGCCTACTAGCTGCTGTTGCTAACTGGAATATGTGTCATCAGAATCAGAATCAGAAATACTTTATTGATCCCTGAGGGGAAACTCTTTTGCTACAGCAGCTCACTGTCACGTCAGTGCACACAGGAATAGAAGTACTAAGCAAAGAATACATATATATAATACACTATAATACAGGTCAGAAAATAAATTAAGTACCAAGTGGGTATAAGTATAAAATAAAATAAGTGTGAAGTACAAAGTGGGTTTACCGGTTGATGATGATAATAATATGGTATAAAGTACTAGTGCATGAACTGCCAAGTTAAGTGTAGCTTATTTATAATGAGACAGAGGATATTGCACAGCAGTCATGTACTGTAAGCTAGCCAGAGCTAACAGATGTCTATCAAAGTGTGACTTGTGGATAAAAAAAAAGTTTTGTAAAAGCATGGATGAGTGCCACATACAAGTATTTTTACTGGCTTCCAAGAAGTGGCTTTATTTTCAAATACTGAAAATGTCCATGTATAAACTATCAATGAGTTTTCCATTCCCCACGCATCCTCGACTGTTTGTAAATGGGAAACACTTCTATGTACAATGCTGTTATCCAGCTAAGTGATTAGTTCTGGTTTTCCAGACAGGCTCCAGGTAATCCTGTCAAAAACCTAGGTTTTTGACAATACAAAGGTATATCTTCCACAAAGTTTAATTTAAAATTTTAAAGAAATATCTTGGCCCCCGGCCTCTCATTTGTTCCAGTTCATCACAGCGCTTTTCGACAAGTTGTATTATATTATATATGTATATTACCGTATATTGTAGTATAAGCCTGGATTAGGTTTGGCTCATATCTGGTGGACAACAGTAAAACAAAAGTAGTTTTTTTAAGTGGCCATGATCTGGCAAGTCAGTTTAAACTGCCTGCAGACTACAACCGAATGACAAGGCTTTTAGACAGATGCGGCCCAAAGATTCTTGCTATCTGCGCTGTGTATTGTTGTACCTTTAACTTCTGTTCATTCAAATGATAAGGAGTTATATAAAAGATGATCTGGAAAGAGTGAACGTTTACCATCAAGTTACCATTAAATAATGATGCCACTATCTGTATTTTGAGGAAAATGCAATTATAAATTAGTTCATTACAATAATCAGTCAAAATAGCATAATGACAGTTTTATTGAAATTTGACTCAAACATGTACTGATTACATCTTTTCATATGCCTGCTTTTTTTCTGTCGCACAACATAGTAAATACTTGCATGCTGAAAATACTGTTACTGCATAAAAATAACGCTTTATTTTTGTAATACTATCCCCATTTAAAAAGCTTTATTTAAATACATCAAGTAGACATTATTACTAAATTATATTTTCTGTTACTCTTTGTCCAGTTCTATTTGCATGTTATAGACTAATAGTAAAACCTAAAGGCTATGTGCAGTGTTGTAGCTGGCCGTGGGAGGGGTGAGGGGGGAGAGAGGTTTATTGTACTGACTGTTGTCCTAATCCGTTCTTAGAGGATAGAGGCTTAGTGGGACCTCAGGTTAGGTTGACCACAAATATTGCTTCAGAGAGGGACATCCGCACAACCAAGACCTTCTCTTCATGTACAGTTTAGGTTCATTCCTTACTCTAACTCACCTTCATGTTTGTGGATCTTTCTCAGGCTCTGAAAACTCTCTTCCAGTCAAATCTTCTGGATTAATTGAAGGAGCTAATCGTTTCCACTGGGCTAATTTGGAAGCCATTTTAATAGCTGTTGTAGGCTAGAGAAAGCATTGTTGTTGTCTTTTTTAGCTATCTATCTATTTGTTTATTCAAATTTTGATTTGAACCACAAACTTCTGAAGATGAAGGACCGACTGGCGCAGCTGAAGGAGGTAGGCAGTATTCTGTTAGTTGAGTAAGTTATTTGTCATATTTACCCTGTGGAGCACCTGCTGTTGGCACAGGCCCTAATGTCTGCTACTAGCCTGTAATATGAATTTACTTATTTCACATATGGGTGCAGGCTACTGCACCCATATGTGAAATAAGTATGTATGTGAGGAGGCACTGTTGCTCAGTCTGGATAAGTTGAATGTTTCTAATGACAGTTAAAGATCAGCTTGCTACCATTCCACATTTATGCCATTTATATCACCAAACAATAGCATATTTCAGTGAATATGAAAACTACACTCAAACTTTCTTATTAATATAATTTATTTGTAAATATTTTATAAGAAGTAGGCCTATACAGGGGCATATGACTGGGGGGACAAAGGGTATTAAGTATGGGGGGCCCTCATGTGAGGAGGGCCCACAAAGGTACTAGAATGAACAGCCATGATGCGGGGAGGGGCCCATAGAGAATGCCTATGTACAGGGTCCAGAATTTTGTGTTACGCCCCTAGGCCTATAGTCCTGAAGCCTGCGTCATCCATAATGTTCAGTAAAAGCTTGTTATATTATGTAAGGCTAAGCAGTTCAATCAGATGAATTCACTGTTTAGTTTCAGGCATGCAGAGGGAAGGCAGTAGCACGTGTGCAAGGAACGCATTCATTTAACCTGCAGTTGGTCTCACATGACAGTGGCAGGCACACGTAGCTTTTAGTGGAAATTTGGGGGGAAAATGGCAATTCATTACGAAGGGGTGAACATGTCTTACATTATCCCAAAGATACAAAGTGTTCAAAGCTTGGAACCAGAATATAGCTTCAGGGCTCCTTTTTTAAAATAAAATGTTGTTTTTTGCTGCATTTTGTATATTTTAAATATATTGGAAGTTCTGGAGTATATTAAAAGTTGTGTAGTTATTCTGGCTTGCTCATCGTCTTCAGGTTCAGTATCGACCCCCTTTTGAATTTGTTTGTGTGTGTTTAACAGAAAAGTGATGCCGGAGGCGATGACATTGAGGTTCCTGTGGAGAACCAGGCTTTTATGGATGATTTCTTTGCTCAGGTATTCTATTTGTGTCTGTCTGTCTATTCCTCACATTTATAAATGAAAATGTATTTCTTGCTTATTGACCTGTGTGTGTGTGTGTGTGTGTGTGTGTGTTTTCAGATTGAAGATATCCGCATCAGCATTGACAAGATTGACGAGAGCGTCACAGAAATAAAAAAACTCTACTCCACCATTTTGTCGGCCCCCACATCTAACCAGAGTAACTGTCTCTGACACAAACACACACACACTTACTCGATATTTCTAATAGTCTTTCTGTTGCTTCTGGCTGTTTAGAATCTCCTTCTGCTCTCACTCTCTCTTTCAGAAACACAAGATGACGTTGAAGCCCTCACCAATGAGATCAAGAAGTCGGCCAACAACGCAAGAAACAAACTTAAGAGTCAGTATTGGTTCTTTTTACTTTCCTTTCAGGCTCAGGTTTGTTTGTTTTTGTCCAATGACAGAAACTATTTCCCAATTAAAACAGGATAAAGTGGGTACAAACAAGGGATGGAAGAGTTTTTCAAGTGTTATTGAAGTCTGAGTAGTCCACAAAGGAAATTTCCCTCAGCTCCATTACATTGTGGTGGTGGCAGAGGTTTCAGAGACAGATACCTGAAACCCCCTGCAGGGTGAGACACCACTTGGGCTTCAGAATCAGAAATCAGAAATACTTTATTGATCCCCGTAGGGAAACTCTTTAATAAACTTGATACTTCATGCTGACAAACATGTCTTATATGAGAAGCATTTTGAAACTCACTTTAGCTCAACTCTTCCCACTGTGGCCAAGTGCTTGCTCATGGTGGGATTTGTTGGGTCTCTGTAATTAATATTATAAAGAGTTCGGTCTAGACTCTGCTCTGTAGGAAAAGTGCAGTGAGAGAACTTCTGTTATGAAGTGGCGCTTTATAAATCAAACTGAATTAAACTGAACTGAACTGCTCCCATGTTTGAGTAGATATATAGACTGGAATTATAATCCAGTGTTGTTTCAAAAAAGGTTATATTTCTGTTATGTTGTGTTTACATGTGCACAGTAACAACAGAGGCTTAGTGGAAGAGCGGCTCGTCCACCGATCGGAAGGTCGGTGGTTCGATCCCGGCTTCCCTCAGAAGCATGTCGAAGTGTCCTCGGGCCTTCGGTGTGTGAATGTGTGTGAATGTTTCTTTGTACATCAGTGTGTGAATGTGATACGTAGTGTGTGTGTGAAGCGCTTTGAGTGGCAGAAGACTAGAGTACAGTACAGTCCATTTACCCTTGTGTGTGTCTGTGTGTGTGCGCGCATCAGGTATTGAGCGCCAGCTTGAGTCAAACACAGATGAGAGGGCCTCAGCCGACCTCAGGATACGCAAATCGCAGGTCAGACGATATTAAATAATTAAGTTTGCTTGATCCACCTTGTACAGTATACAGCTTCTTGAGGAGGTGGAACTTCTCTACCCTTCTACTCTCTGATGCCCCTGATGTGAATAAACAAGGCTGTTAATCTTCAATCAATCTTCTATCTTCAAAATAACCTAAAACGAACAATAAGAATATGGATAGAAATCCAAACCACAGGGGAGAAAACTGCTGATTTATTGCATTGTGTACGCAGTATTAACTTTCTCATACATAGTCTTCCTATCAAATGTATAGTATGTACCACACGTCATACTTAATGTAGTAAACTACATTAAACTAAATCAAATGTTCATCCACTGTGGAGGTCCATCTGGGACACACCAGACGGACTGAGGTCAGACGCAGTGCAAAATGTTTGTCCATGTGAGGACTTGACCTAAACTGGGAATTTTGTTTGTGAATTACACAAAAGAACAAAGGATTTATTGATTATGAATGTTTCATTGTTTCACTTTCTCAAGTCAGTTAACAGGGCACCTGCGTTTTCATTTCCCCAGCATGCTATCCTGGCCAAGAAGTTTGTTGAGGTGATGACAAAATACAATGAGGCTCAAGTTGACTTCAGAGATAAGAGCAAAGGACGAATCGCCCGGCAGCTGGAGATCAGTGAGTTACCGTCGATTGTCAAAAGGATATGATCACTTACAGCAAACCTTGATATGGACACATTCTGTGGTGTCGAGTTGAGCGGAAATACTTTATCATTTTGGACATGGCATTAGGAGCCATCTGAGGCTTCATCATCCCTTTTCAAATTGCATGAACACATTTAGATTTTCCAACTACTTTCCACATGTCACAGTCATACAGTGTCACGTATGCTGCTATAACTCCTTCAGACGTCTTCTGATTACACATTATGACACATTTCATTTTTGTTGTTGTCAAGTGAAATGCTATTATATCACCACTGCAGTTTGTTAACATGACAATGGCAGCCACTAAGCACTTTCGACAGCTCATAGTTTGGAACAAGAGCCTTAACCACTTTTGACATGTCATAGTATGTAGTTGTCAGGTATGATAAAACCAAGTCTGACCTGTTTTCAAGTGATAAACACACTTTTGATGAATCATCTGGGGATCTTCGTCAGGCTGAAGTACCTTTAAGATACAGCTAATTAGGGCTTAACATGGTACTGGCAGCTACATGGGTCTACTGATCACTTTTCAACCATAGTCTATTGAAAGTGAGTGTTAGATGGGTGTTACAGACACTAAAGGCACCCCGCCTTTTCATTTTCAAGTACCGCCTGTTTTTATTTTAGACACTTGTGTAACTGTCCTTTGTGTTCATCACAGCGGGGAAAGCAACGACTGACGAGGAACTGGAAGAGATGCTGGAGGGAGGCAACTCAGCCGTCTTCACTGCCGGGGTCTGTATATGTAAATGCATGCACACGAAAAGAACACAACGCACCTGAAACGATGAGTCAACGAATCAAAATGAATGGGCAACTATTTTGATAATCAGTTAATCATTTTAGTCATTTTCAAGCAAAAAGACCATCATTTAATGGTTACAGCTTCACCAGTGGTTTTTCTTTTCCTTGTCTTGCATGACATTAAACTGAATAAGTGTTGCTCAGATAAAACAAGACATTTGAAGATGTCCCCCCGACTCTCAGAAATTGTGATGGACATTTCTCACTATTTTCTGACAATTTATAGACCAAACGATTAGTTAAGAAAAAATAATAGGCAGATTAATTGACAATAATCACAACTACAAAATAATGCAATCCTATGCGCTATCGGTGCAATGAATACCACCCATAATAAGCCGGTGTAGTCCCTCATTCGTCCAGCAGTGTTCCATCGTAGAAAAGGTTTCGGTCGTAGTCGTCTGGACGTGTCGATTCTGAAAACAGCGTCCAGACGACTGCGACTGAAACCCTTTCTACGATAGACCACACATAATGTTTAGTTACGACTGTGTCACACAGGTAGATTCTGCTCTGTGGTCATTTGTGGTGTTGTTGTGTTGGACTGTATAATGCAAAGTGTACATTATACATTATGTGTACATATGGTACTTAACATGCGGTTGAATCAGCAACTCTCTGGCACAGGTTCAACAAGTCCACCTGCTGAACTTGCACAGAGTAGTAAGACACTTCATTCCTGCCTGTTTGCGTACATTTCCACAACTGCGACTTGTTCTCTGATTATCTGCTTCTGATCTTTTATTTATCTTTTTGAAGTATTCTCTTTCTTCCACTCATCTCATTTTGTCTGTTTTTGTCTGTCCTTCTCCCCCACCCCAGATCATGGACTCGAAGATCAACCAGCAGGCCCTGAATGAGATCGAGGCTCGTCACAAAGACATCATGAGGCTGGAAAGCAGCATCAAAGAGCTCCACGACATGTTTGTCGATATCGCCATGCTGGTTGAGAACCAGGTGCACACACACATCGGAGATTCAAATTTACAGTTTTGAAATTGCAATGTATGAAGAATATGAATCATTTGAATGAAGATTTCAAGACAACTCTCTCACTATAATGAAAGTGGGCATTAATAATAGGGCTGCATTAACATTATACGACACTTGGTGCATTGTTTTACACCTGTATTGTAGCCATATGGGCTTTCCAAAGTTTCTGTTACAACAGCAGCTGATCCCAGAGCTGTGCAGGAGAACTGATCTAATAATCGGTGAATGTTTGTCAGGCTGCTGTAGAAGCTTCCAGCTCTGTCAGCCCTTCACGCTGCACGTTTCCGATTATAAAACTGCTCAGATGCAGGTGATCACAAGCAGCAGACGTCCACCTACACAACACGACACATTCACACTTCCTGTGAACACAGGAAGTTCAAAGACAAAACAAAGGAGTTGGAGCACTTCCTTGTTGCTGAAATGCATCAGGTCAATATCACGTACTGTACAGTATGTGTGCCACTTGTTATCTGTCTGTCTTTGTGTGTTCTCTTCTCTCGCATTATTCCATCTTGTCCTGCCCTCCTCTAGGGGGGCATGATTGACAGAATCGAGAGCAACATGGACCAGTCGGTGGGCTTTGTAGAGAGGGCGGTGGCCGACACCAAAAAGGCAGCTAAATTCCAGCAGGAGGCGCGCAGGGTAAGTTGAGCCCGCTTCAGCAGTAACATGGACGTAGTGGCAGGCCCATAACTGATAGAGTTTTCTGTAGTCTTTTCTTTCCTCTCATCGCTCTTTTCATATAACATGACTGCATTTACTGAATGATGCACTGGACTTAGTTGTCTTTCATTTAACCAAACATAACAATGACAACAAAAACCCATGATCAAGCCAGGAGTCGCATACGAAGTAGTTGAGACTACAGAATGACCTCTGTGTAGGAGGCCACTTTGAAATTGTTCCTTTTGTTGGCTTTGGTAGAATGAATATCCCCACACTGAAGTACAGGTATTTATACAGCAGTCTCGCTTTGGACGCAGTTCTCACCCACTACGGTCTCACGTCGTTACCTAGTCCAGTTAGACGTTTTGTTTTCGGGCCTGTATCTTCCCATCCTGCCAGCTGCTTGTATGAGGAGCAGGCCGGGAGTAAAAACCGAAACAGTAACACTGCAATATCTCATAGTTTTCATTGGCATCGTCGTCATTCACCAACACGCCTCTCAGCCACTGTCCGTGGTGTGTCTTTCTCAGGAAACCAACTTTGGTCAAGCATAATCATTGTGGATTTTGCCATTTTATACACAAAGTGTGGAGTGATATGACCGACATTAGTTAGTAACATTGTGCAAGACTGTCTTTCCATCAGAAATGTTATATTTGATATTATATGGCTTTAAAGAAGAGCACGGTCTCTTGTAGTTCAGTTCAGTTGTATTTCTGAAAAAAAGGGAGGAAGGTCACCAGAATTGTTTTCATGTAGAGCCACATTACTTTTTACTTCAGTACAGACCGAAGCACCTGTGATCTCCTCTCACATAGCAGAATACAGGACATTCGGTGGGCTCTGGTTAAATCCTAGCTCAAGCTTGGTGTTGGCTGCGACCCCCTCCTCAACTTGTTCTTGGCTCAGTCGTGGATTTGTCTCGAATGATTGTAACTCCAAAGTTGTAGAGGGTAATGTAACACTATCTTCCTTTTCTGTCTCTGTATCCTTGTCCCTCCTGTTCTGCAGAAACAAATGATGATCTTCTGCTGCTGTGTGATTTTGGTCGTGATCCTTGGTTCATTTGTCTACAGCTTCATTAAATAGAAAGCCTGAATGAGGCCAGCCCCCAGCTGAGTCCACACAGCACAGGATGAGGCGGAGCAGACCTGCTCTCAGATGGTCACAGAATATGGCCCGGGCTCACTTCACTGTCTTTGCAACCAATCAAAATAGAAATGAGGCTGCAAATATTTGCATTCCTTCTGAGTTATTTCTGAATATGTTATGAAAACTTTCTTAACCCTCTCAGGGTGATCCACATTTACATTCCCTTTCAGTGCAGTGTCTGGTTAATTAAAGTTATATCTAAATGGAGCTTTGAAGAATATCCACCCTCCTGTCCTGAAAGGTCTGAGAAGAGATCTTAACAGGACTCCCAGGCATTTAGATCGAAAGCGTCGGCTCCGCTTGACTTGGATAGTCCGTTTCTAGAGTATTTGTAACGTTTCAGCTGTTTGACAAATAAAGGTTTGGTTGGGCTCAAACAACATCTAGTATCTTCATGTATTGTCACATATACTCTATTGATAATCTGTCAAACATCTACAGACACCAGCGACACAGCTGAAATGTTACAAATACTCTGTAAACTATCTGTAGGTGAGACGGTGTAGTCCCTCATTCGTCCAGGAGTATCTGTAGGTGACTATCCAAGTCAAGGACAGACTTACATCAGCATTCGCAGACGGCTGCCGAACTCACGGGCAGCCATGTGATGTCCGGGTTCAACAGAGCAGGATTCCAACCAAATATCAGACACAATATTACACTTCCCATGCAGTCCAATACAGCCCCAGCACAAAAGGCCCTCAGAATGTCCATAGTTGAACCAACAACAACCTGAACAGTGCAGGCTTCACAGGTGTGAGCTGTCATATTGGGTTGCATTAGATTTAGTTGTACCTAATGAAGTGAAATTTCAGTCTCCTTGATGAAGGGTCAAGAAAATGTTCCATACACAGTGAGCAGTCATTTACGCCTTTCATCTTTGGCTCTGGCCTCAGTAAATGTACTGTTGCAGTTTGTGTGTGAATGTGTATGGTATTAGGTGCAGTTTTTGTCAATTAATGCTGGAGTATATGTGTAGGGCGTTCCAGGAGTGTTGATTTTAGATCAGCTAAATCTGCAGAGGGGACGAGTTGACCAGATGGTGGCGCTAGATGAAAGGTCGAGGGATCACCAAAATAGTTACAATTGATTGTGTAGGGGCCATGAATAACCGCAGCAAACGTCTTCTCAATCTTTGTCCACTTTTTCTAGGTAAAAAAAAGATTTCTTCATTTGTAGGCTCTGTGTATTCCAGTCTCCTTTTCACTTCCTTACAAAGCTGTCAAACCTGAAAGAAGTGAGCTTCAAGAGTTTTACTGGCCCATGATCTGCTATCTCAGATGATTGAAACAGTTAAAAGACACTGGTAAGTTGTCAGGATCTGCCTTCACAAATACACTGAAACGGTGAAAAATAATAATAAAACTTTATTTATAGAGCAACAAAGGACAAAGTGCTTCACAACAAGAGAAATAAAACACCATGAAATGAATGAGAAAGGAATGTTGTCATATCCAAGAGACAACTGAAAAGGAGTTATAAATGAGGAAGAATGCACAGCTATGGTTGTTAACATTTGAATGAAGTGAAAGCGGGCCGACCTCAGACAGATCTCCTGTGACTGCATGACTACCACACTGTCCATCATCATGAAGTCAGTATCCTGAGCACTGAGACAGCTGTCTCCGCACATGTGTTTTGATGTGGAAACCACACGACTGTCTCAGTACTTATGCTATCGACTGCATCTAATGATCCAACTCATAACTTGTTGTGGATCGGCACCTGCTATGACTGGGCCTTTAATCAAATCAGCTGTCAATGTAATGATGGAAGAAAGTGACTTTCCTGAAAGAAAGCACAGACGGGAGTTCTGATGTTGATGACTGCCATTAGACGCTGTGTGACCTAAGAATAGACGTCACTTCTGAAGGAGTTAGATTAGAAATGGAAATAAACACTGCCCCGCTGTGTGTGATTACACTGACACTGCCTTGGGGGTGTTTTACTGCTTCAGGTCTTTGGTGTTTGTGTATTTATTACAAAGCTTGCTTTCATTTTTAACATGACTATGTGTGTTTCCCCCTCCTTTTTTAAAGGACTACAGCTGTGTTTCCAAAGCAGCTGTTCTTGTTTCATGCCATGGTTTGACTCTGGTTGGTCTTTGACATTTGCATCCTTCCTCTTCGCTCTAGATCCACTGCAGGTGTGGGCTGACAGTAACACTGCAGCCTACTCTCAATCCATATTTGGATTTTATCTTTTGCAATTTTAGTCTGCTTGAGACTAAAATTGGTCACTGGCTCATGCATAGATCAGCAAAAGAAAATGTCTCTTTGCTTCAAATTGTCACATCTTTATCTTACCCCATGAAGAGTTGGTTGTTGAAATCTTGTGCCGATTTATTTTTGGGAACAATACAAGCAGTGGTATTTTCTCATACTCATCTAAGTGTCAAGCTACAACAGGAGCAGCTGCCAAAAATACCCTGTGCTGTTATACTGTATGTCCAGCACTGTCTTCGCTGGCTGCTGCCATCGACAGCACCTTGAATAATAACAGACTGATGTCAAGCTCTTTTCTTTAGGAATTGAGCAGCAATCGAATGAGCAGCAAATGTCTGTCCCAACAGTAAGATACAGCTGACATCTGGGTGACTGGGACTTTCCACTTCTAATCTGGTTTGTTCATTTTACCTGTAAATATGTTTTTTGACTTGAATGCAGTCACTGTTGTGGGTGTCCACATGACAGCAGGAGGACCCCACTTTCTTAGCCAGGTTTCCAGAAGGCTGAATGTAAATATAAAACATCGCAATAACCTTAATAGTTCAATCTAATAAATTATTTTTTTAAATTAAAATCTTGGGTCTGAAGTGTGGAGGCAGGTTGGAAATTAGGCAAGACTAATAGTCAACCATGGCTCAGTCAGCCCTGGCCATTCTGTTCAGCTTTATTAAATTAGCTTGTGTGACACTTGGATAACGTAGTGTGATTTTGTGTGTCCTTCCTTTTCTGCGTACACCATCTAAGGTCTGTTACTTTGTAGCCGTTTTTAAGGGACGTTATTCTATTGTAAAAAAAAAATGAAAAAAAGACGTCTTTTGTAATTGTGTGCCCTGTTGACGAAAATAAAGTCCAACTGTTATTTATTTTGCTTATATGGGATTATTTACATTTTGTTTCAATCGTGGTTCGCGTCACAGTTTGGCACGTTCCTCTCGCTCGCCGTATTCTAGCTGTACGTGTTTTGAAAGACAAGTCACTGCCACCAATCACAAGAGCCATGCAACATTTTCCAACCAATCGACGGTAGTTTGCTCAAAGTACATTTCCATTTATGGACCTGCATGCACTTCCTCGTTGAGGTGGAGGCTACAAAACGTGTCCCTCCGATGCGAGCCTTTGGGAGTGCAAACACAGGACACAGGAGACGTCACACATCTCGGATAACTGAAGGCGTTTGTAAGTGGACGGACCTGTGTGAATATGGGGGTAAGCATTGTAAAACACGTTATTTTTTTAGGTAATTCGGGTTATGTATGAGTGATGACTAGTTATATTGGGTAATGGGGCGGTGGTTAGAGCGTTGTATCATCGCGTGATTGGCTACTTCTCTTGACTGATCGTGTGTTGTCCACTAGTTAACGTTATTGGGATATATTAACCAATGAGGCATAAGGTCGTTTTCGAATTGTGCTGTTATTGGTTGCTTGCCAGCTCCTTTATATGTTTATTGGTTATTCTTGTCCAATCACAGTTTACAAGTCTCCCACGTGAATGACACTGCTGTAGTCAAATGAATGCTTTGCCGTCCTATCTGTGATTGGTCCAATGTACGTTTGTGGGCGGGATATGGTGACGTTTTGTGATGGGATGGAAAATGGCGGCTGTTAAGGAGACCGCATTAACTTTATACCATATTAGTAATAAAAGCTGCAACCATGTACGCCCTATTCTTGCAGTGTATTAGAATGTTGTCATTTTAATACGACTTAAGGTCATGTAGAGTTTTTTTTCTATCGGTATAAGCAGGACGCCTTCCAAAAAGCTAACATTAACGTTAGCTGGACACGACTTGGAATGGTGAAGGCAAGGAACAAAGCTCGAGTATTCAGTCAGTCTTCATTTTATGATAATGATAATTGTATCATCACTTCCATTCAGCGTAGTAACGTTACTGTAATTAGCCTGTTTAAATGAGTCGGGTTCCAACTTAAACTTCCCATATCCAGCCGACGTTGGTTCACCAAACCTGTGTGCAGTCAGTGAGTTGGAGCGTCAGGCAAGGAACTGTTAACGTTAGATGAGTTTTGGAGCTTTTCAAAGACAACAAATGTCTTATTGACATCTCAGTTAGCTAACGTTAGCCAGGAGACTGATAAGGAAGTTAGTCACTTTTTGTGACACGCTGCGCCTTCCAGCTGTTTGTTATGATGCAGTGGAGCCAAGCGGCGCTCCGCTAACGTTACAGCTGACGGTGGTTCTCTGATGGCTCGACCACCCCGCATCGCTCAATACGTGGATTTGTTCGGACAAAGCTCGGGTTTCCAGTGATAATGGACGAGTCCAAGCCACGGTACAGCAAAAGGCTGGTAAGGGTTACAGTGTATTATTTTTTCACTATCAACACTGCTTTCATCGGTTAATTCAACAACCAAGGTAATGTCATATACAAGAAATGTGTGCTGTGCGCATTTACCTACACGCTGTCTATAGATGTGTCAGTTAACCATGGCAAGAAATGAAAACAGCGACAAGGCCTGGTGTAAAAAAGGCCACGTTTCCCACAAAGTTACCCCGTGACAAAGTATCTGGTTTTAAACAATACAGTGCAGCCTTCATTTGAAGCTGTGGTTTTTCTGTACCCAGTAGGACAGAACTTACAAAATGTGTGAAATATGAACTGTGAACGGGAAATGTGATTTGATTAAGTGTCACATGATGAACCTAGAGAAAGGCATGGGGGGACAGTGTAATGTGTTGGACACTTCTAGTGCCCAAACCGCCCAGGCCGATAGCTATCTGCTGATATTAGCAGATATGTCAGTATTAGCGTGTATGCAGACAAACGACAAGAAATTCAAATACAGAAATGCCAAAGAAGTTTTGTTACAGGGTCACCATCCTGTAGTTTGTCCACCAGAGAGTAGTGCAATTGAAATATATATTATTAAAACAAAATTAATATTGGCTAATATATATCATTGCATTTTTTAAACTCTCAAATATCAATATCGGTATTAGCCTGAAAAGTCTATCGCTGTTTCCCTTGTGAATGCAAGTGGAGGAGGAGTTGGAAAGACCAAGGATGGCCGGGAGTGAGGAGAAGGTTGAGGCAGCGGGGGCTAACCTGTCTGATCCACTGAAACATGTTCGCTACTAAGGAGCTGTGGGCGCAACAGACCAGGGAAGGTCCACAGACAGACGGAGGCAGGGCTACAGAAATGTTGTTAGCAAAGGACAAAAGGAAACCTAATGATCGTCATCACTCACCATATCTCCTTAAATGAGAAAAGGGGCCGGTGGGATGGCGAAAAGGGCTGAGGTTCTGGTCGTGGATGGAAAAATGTATGAGGAGAAGAAGAAAGGAAAGAAGCAGCAGACTGTTTTTCTGTCATTTCTGTTCTTCCAGTTTGACTGGAAGTTAGTGGAGCTAATAGTTGATAAATCATATTACAATTACAGTGTGTTTTTTTTTTGAGCTGTGAGTTGGTTATTGCATCTGCAGAGGTGATGTGTGTGTGTGTGTGTGTACCAGTGTAATGCCTGCACACTGACTGAACGACAGATGAAGAAATGGCCTGCGATGCCCCATTCAGTATGAGTTTGTTACATTATTACATATTTTGCAAATTCAGTGATGTAGTTTTTCTGTAACTTGGTTTGTTGGAATTCTGAAGTGCAGCATGCCATTAGATTCTTGTTATGCAATACATAGGCTAGTACAACTGGTAATTGATTGCTCAGTGTATATTACAAATTTAGGTTTCTGTATGTTGGAAATGGTATTTAACATTCTGAGAAACTGTCTTTCAGGCTTCTCATTTTTATCCAGCATTGATCAGTTTCACCAGCTTAAATGATCTGTTGTGCTGGCAGTTTTTATCAGCTGTAGGTAATGAAATAGGACATACTACAAAATGAAAGTCTTGGCTGTTAGCAGTAAAGAGAAGGGGATTCAAACACTCCTCTTGATTTAGGGAATTAGATTGTTGAGGTATTCTACTCGCTTGGGAATTGTTCCAAAATGTGACTGGGTGTAGGGTATCTTCAGGTCTTCAAGTCTAAAGCATTTAGTTTCTTCAAAAAACGCCTTTGGCGGTATTAAAAAGTCTTAAATTGTTAAGTTGCTGTGGCGGGGGTTGCTGTGGCGGGTGGCAGGGGTTGCTGTGGCGGGGTTGCTGTAGCGGGTGGCGGGGGTTGCTGTGGCGGGGTTGCTGTGGCGGGTGGCGGGGTTGCTGTGGCGGGGTTGCTGTGGCGGGTGGCGGGGTTGCTGTGGCGGGGTTGCTGTGGCGGGTGGCGGGGTTGCTGTGGCGGGGTTGCTGTGGCGGGGTTGCTGTGGCGGGGTTGCTGTGGCGGGGTTGCTGTGGCGGGTGGCGGGGTTGCTGTGGCGGGGTTGTTGTGGCGGGGTTGCTGTGGCGGGGTTGCTGGCGGGGTTGCTGTGGCGGGGTTGCTGTGGTGGCGGGGTTGCTGTGGCGGGGTTGCTGTGGCGGGTGGCGGGGTTGCTGTGGCGGGGTTGTTGTGGCGGGGTTGCTGTGGCGGGTGGCGGGGTTGCTGTGGCGGGGTTGCTGTGGGGTTGCTGTGGCGGGGTTGCTGTGGCGGGTGGCGGGGTTGCTGTGGCGGGGTTGCTGTGGCGGGGTTGCTGTGGCGGGTGGCGGGGTTGTTGTGGCGGGGTTGTGCTGCAGGAGGCTGTTCAGTCCTTTTTGGGGAGTTTCAGTCGGCCCCATCAGACCTGTAGCAAACACAGTCACTACTGCAGCTACAGTAGCTCGGACACTCATCAGCTCAGATTTTAGCTAACACTTGAATGAACTTAAATCAGTGAATCATTTTTAACTGGTTAATCCGTCCATCAGTGTTCTGCCTCTTATCAGGGTCCAGGTTGCATTAATTGAATTGATTATATCATGAGGAGTTGTTGTTGTTGTATACAGCTGGGAAGGACTGACAGAAATGTGATGTAGTAGTAATAATAATAATAATAATAGCTAAATGATCATACTTTCATTCTTTGGACAGTATGACAGTGAAACAGGTATTAAATTCATCCTTTGTGGTTTTAAAAACCCTGCAGAAAGCCTGTGGGTAACAGATACAGCTGTCCATGGTTTGCAGTGGTTAGACAGGCCTTTGTATTGGATCGCAGTACATTGTGAAGTGTGAATAATGTTTTATCCACCTCTGCACCTTGATCTGGTCATCAAGGCATCACTCCAGACGGTGCTTGATTTGTCAGGACAGAATGAACGTAAAATACATTAGTTCCCTAACACACTTTAAATGTTTGACATCATTTAATCTTGATAGTAGAAACTGACTGGCACAAGTACACAAGGGCACATATGAGTGTAATAAGAAAAGTCTGTATTAAGATAAGCCTATTGCATGGGTGAACGCAGACACCGGTGAAGAGGTGGGAGAGCTTATGGATCACAGGCCGGTTGGGGGCTCAGCCTGGGATTATTCCTGTCACCTGTCATGACCACCATGAATTAGTGCCAGTGTTTGAAAGCAGTGTTAAGATATTTTGTCTGTTAGTCAGTTTGAAGGGAAGCTCATTTAATAATGTTAAAAAAGAAGTCTACCTTGTGACAGTTGTACCTGGTGTTTTTCATCCGTCTTTGTGTTCCGGTTTTGTCTCCACTGAGGCTATTTTCAACTCTGGCCCTTTTCAACTTTTGCACAGTCCTAGTTGAACACGCATGCTGTTGTTATTTAATATGCAGTGAATATTTAGAAATGAATGGTGTCTAAATGTGTTGAGGTACTCCTGGTAAGGAAGACTGTCCAGTTTAGTGTAAAATCCACCTTAATCTCTTCATTTTGCAGCCTGTAGTTTGTAGACACATCTGTTGTTTTGGGAATCGGTTTAATTGACAGATTTGGTTCTGGTCCTTTCTCTATTGTTTGACCATTTGTCCTTTTCTGTCACCTATCTTTACCATGCTTCTTTTTTATATTTTCCCCCATCCACCCTTCCTTCCCCCTCCCTAGCGGGCCGGTACCCGTCGACGATACCATGACGACGGCATCTCCGATGAGGAGATTGATGGAAGGAGGACGTTTGACCTGGAGGAGAAAGTCAACAGTCAGAGGTTCAGCTCTGACCGGGTCATTCGCATGGAGGGAAGAGGTAGGCGAGCACAGTGAGGTTTCCATTGTTTGTATGTGGAGACCTGGTTCTCAAGTTAGAAAAGTGAAGTGGAAAAGTCCAAATAACGTTAGTTTTTGGCTGGACTGCAGCAAAGCGGCAGCCAGCCCTATAAACGCAAAAGTGTGTCCTTGATTGAGAGATGACGTTTCCCCATCGGGCGTTGCTCTTTCAGAACGAATAGGTGCGAACACCCCTGAATTACGTCCTCAGGAGGCTTTTACAGTGAGGCGCGTATTACTAAGTGTCATTTGAGTCTGTGTATCATCTATTACCACAAAACTGTTATTTTGTTTTGTACTCTTTGTCTAATGTGCACAGTCTGATCTGCAGCGTGCACTGACCTCGCGGAGCGCACAGATTCAAAGGAAAAGTTTGTAAAATAATATTTCATTCTCATTTATGTGTTTAAGCATGGGAGTTTAGACATCCTGTGATGCACTATGAAAGATATAAGAGGGAAAAATAATGCTCTTGTTCCCCTAATTGACTTTGATTTGACATGCTCAGGTCGTACAGCGGCATCTAGTGGCCACGGTCGTCAAAGGAGCTTCATTTGTAATTTAATACCTGTAAGATACTTACAAAATCTTTCCCAAACATAGCCAGCTTTTGGTGGATCACTTCTATTTGTGACACCCACACAGGGACGGAAGTCAGTCAGAGCCGGGGGGTGCTGAGAGAAAGTCACTCTATATGATGACGTCATGCTACGGGCTGCACGGCGTTAATGGTTTTTGCATTTATTTGAATGGTGAGGATCATTTGTATCTAATAGTTATTAAAACCATTTTACATCAATTTTAGAACATTTACACTACACCAGACCTCAAACTTGAACACCAACATACTGTATGTCAAAGCACTGAAGTCAAGCATGGAACCTGCAAGGAGACGATGAGGGAGTGAGACAGCGCGTGCACGTTGGTTACAGCTGCTGCTGCGAAGCTAACAGCCAGAGGACGAGGCGGTTTCCCAGAGCCAGCACAGCAGCTCCAGACAGCGACGCTCACAACTCTCCTGCTGCTACAGCTAACATCACAACATCACAACAGCAGCACAGCTTGGCAAACTAGAAAGTCAGCTGAATGAAAAATATCACTGGGAGCACTACAGGAAATTGCAGATGAACATTTAATATCCAGGAACTCAAATTATAGACACTACCGCTGACTATCCGCGTAACAATTTGGCCACAATGTAGCACACTGACCATACTCGGTCCAGCCACATACTAGGTTTCCTCCTAGTCTTGTTGTTAATAAAGCTGTGACAGAGTTGAACACAAACAGTTGCCTGATGACAACAGTAGACATTAATACTGTTTGATATGGCTGCTTCTTGCCTCCCCATGGCTGACACACAGATGACCATGCCAGAAGTTTTAAATGTGCCACGTAGCATCATATCTGGCTGTCTGTCCCAACCACCAGTTTCAGCCAGGAATCAGGAGTGTTGAAAAATGACTTTGGAACAGTTCTGTCACATTTTGTTCGTATTTCTTAGACTTGACGTATGAGTTCATCCAGAGAGGCGGCCTGAGGGACCCAATCATCGTTGAGAAGCCTGATGGACTGGGAATCAAGTAGGCATCCTCTTCATTTATCTCTTCATCCTTTCTTCTCATACATCTACTTACTACTTCAGTCTTATTTTATCAAGTCTTTGTTAACTTGCTTGTTCTTTCTTTTCCATTGGGGGGGTCTGACATGATTTGATATTTAAACCAAACGACGTGAGTAACCTCTTGTTGTTCTGTAGGATGCCCGATCCTGACTTCAGTGTCAATGACGTCAAGATGTTTGTTGGTAAGACTGCAGACATGAAGTTTTCTTCCTTCAATTAATTAGATGCTACTACAAGTCTCAGGTTTAGTCCTGGCTCGGGTTGGGTATCGTTTGAATTTGATTGCAATTCTGCTTATCAATTCCAGTTATCGATTCCCAGTTTCAATTCCAATATGGTGGAAAAAAAAAGAGAGCTCAAATGTTTAGATAACAAAAATATCTTTATTCTTTTAAGCTTTTACTTTCATAGTTTCATTAAAATAAGTAAATTCAAAGTCTTTACATTCACAAAGTGAATGCATACAATAAAAACGTATGATTCAATTTTATTATATAGCAAGAATTCATAACAGAAGTCCACAGTACATACCTTTTCTCGTGGATGCTGCGGTATTTGACACTCCTCAGTTTTCTTCATCTTGTGGCGGCTCGGTATCCGTGGCTCTGGAGGTGCAAGCGCTGGCCGACGACGCACTCGGGCTAGGAGACGGCAAGACATCAAACACTGAACATTCTTTCAGATCGACGTCATGCTGCCTTAAATGTTTGGTCAAATTTGATGTGCAAACTGACTTCCCACATGCATTGCACTTTGCCTTGTTGTTTTGTTTTTTTAATAGTGAAGCCACAGTTTGGAGTGCTTACTCCATCTTTCACTGCTGTTTAGCCATGCGTGCTCTATCTAAACGAATCGACACGTTGATGCGTGCCGTAGACAGGTCCTGGCAGATATGTAGCCTTTGTTTGCAATAACAAAGCGTTATCGCGTTCAGGAACCGACAAGCAGAACCCAAATTCAAATTTTGAACGGTTACCCGGTTCTTGGCCTTTTGGATTTGGTTTTAATTTGGAACTGGTTTTTGGTTCCCAACCGTAGTCCTGGCAGCAGCTGTATGTCCTGTCAGAATGTCCCTGGATAAGACATTTATGAGAGTTGATCATAATTATGAATCATTTAGTCTATAAAATATGAAAGGATTCAAATTGCTTATTTTTTCTGACTCAGTCAATAAATCCAAAAGCATAAAGTATTCAATTTACAATGATATGACAATAAGTACATCTTCACATTCAGGAATCTGGAGTCAGCTAATGTTTTTCTAATTTTACTTGATAAATTACTAAAGGATAAATTGATCATCAAAATTGTTCAATTTACTGTCAATCAACAGATCACTTAATTAACATATTTGTTCTCCCTAAAGGTAAGGCAAGACCAATGCCACAAATAGGTTATTTCATCTCCAGAAAAGTCCTAATTGGGCTAAACTACTTGGAAACTGACCCATGGCCACCTTTTGTAATTTAGGAGAGAGTTGTTGTTTTTGATGTACTTATTTTTATGTATTAAATTGTCCTTACATCGACTCTATGTACTGATGTATAAACTATGGCCTTTAACTGTGTCTTCTCAGCTGCTGTTTTGGGATTTCTTTGGCATGCTGTGACTAACCATTGCCCAAAAAACCACTCTCAGGTAGCAGACGTATGATAGATGTGATGGACGTGAGCACTCAGAAGGGGACAGAGATGTCCATGGCCCAGTGGACACGTTACTACGAGACCCCTCCGTCTCAGAGAGAGAAGCTTTATAATGTCATCAGCCTGGAGTTTAGCCACACCAAGCTGGAGAATCTGGTCAGGAGACCTGCCACAGTACGTACACACACTTCATGAAGGGCTCGTGTTTGTGTGCATTATACATTTTATACATAACCCATGCAAACAGAAGCATTTTAGCAGCTCCAGTAACTCTGTCTATGCCAGTGTATTCTCAAAATAGTAGTTTGAACTAAAAGTGTAATTCGTATGTTGTGTTACCTCAGAGAAACAGTAAATTAAGCTTCTTTCTTTCTGCCTGTGTGTGTGTGTGTGTGTGTGTGTGTGTAGGTAGATCTAATAGACTGGGTGGACAACATGTGGCCTCGTCACCTGAAAGAGAGACAGAGAGACTCAACCAACTCCATCAATGACATGCAGTACCCCAAAGTACAGAAGTAAGTCCCTCATGCTCACTTTTCTCTGGAGACACATCTATAGAAGATGTGGCTGGAAAAATGACTTGATTCAGTATTTCATCTAATTAATTCATCTTAAAATAAAGAAATGAATGGATTGACTTTACATTTGAATGTAAACGCTGCTGATGTTTGCGTGACTCTGCAGATACTGTCTGATGAGTGTCGAGGGCTGCTACACAGACTTTCACATTGATTTTGGAGGGACCTCAGTGTGGTACCACATACTGAGAGGAAGCAAGGTAGGGCCGGAGGGGATTAAGCCTCAGACGCTGTTCTTATGTGCTGTAGAACTCCAATAAATGTCTTAAATGATTTCTGTTCTACTCTGAAAACTACAAAGTGACATCATGTTGTCGACCGGTGCAGAGAGCGGAGTCTGTTTTGAATTCCAGTTTGTGTTTTCAGGTGTTCTGGCTGATCCCTCCCACCCCTCAGAATCTGGAGCTGTATGAGAACTGGGTGCTGTCGGGGAAACAGGGAGACGTTTTCCTTGGAGACCGAGCATCTGACTGCCAGAGGATTGAACTGAAGCAGGGCTGCACCTTCATCATACCCTCAGGTATACATTTATCTCTCACATGTATGCTGAAGGATTTCAGTGATGTGACAAAAATAAATATTAGTGTGTGTGTGTGTGTGTTATACTCAGGTTGGATTCATGCCGTCTACACCCCTGTGGACTCTATGGTGTTTGGAGGAAACTTCTTGCACAGCTTCAACATCCCTATGCAACTCAACATCTGTAATATAGAAGACAGAACGCGGGTAGGTGCAAACACGCTCTCCTATAAGCTGTAAATGACAGGAAGTGATGGATTTTGTACTGATTAAGTGCCTTCTTCACCTCCACCGCAGGTTCCAGTGAAGTTTCGTTACCCCTTCTACTACGAGATGTGCTGGTACGTGTTGGAGCGCTACGTCTTCAGCCTGACCAAGACCTCCTATCTCACACCAGAGTTTCAGAAACACTCGCTGGGCATTGGTATGAACACGGGCAAACATAGGGGCTAGATGTATGGAGAGAACATTTTCATGATGGGTTTTTTGTGTAGATTGTGTAACCAATTCCTTATCAGGTCTGAAGAAGCCATCCGGCTCAGATCCAGCCAGTGAACAGGTGAAGGAGGAGGAGGGTGGTGGTGATAGTGATGAAGAGGGTTCAGAGCAGCAGTCTGACAAGCCTGCAGTTAAAGTTCACCTGACTCCCCTTGAGCTGGAGGGAATGTGGAACCTGCTGGGTAAACTGGAGGCTCTGCCCTCCAACAAGAAGTGTGTCCCAGCAGGGATACACAACGCCCCGGCACTCATTACACACATCAAGGTATGACTCGTGAGTGTTCTTTTGCTGCTGCTGGTGTAATAAAACACTTTTCTTCTTGATATTTAATGCTGTAATCTGCTTTCTCTCCTGCTGTCCTGCAGGCACTACTGAAGGAACATGCCAATGACAATCCCAAACTGTCCTACACAGGAAAACCCATCGTCAAGTGGCCAAAGAGAGTAAGGAGTCTTCTCTTTAGACACCCAGCGCATGAGTACATGAATAGTAATGATGATGATGATGGTATATCTAGAAGTGCTAAGTCAAAGGCAACTCGACTTGCTTTATCTTTATCTAAAATAATCCATGACCTGGATGACTGAAAATCTTGAAAACCTAAGTCTGTAAACCACTTCACAGGGCTTAAATGAAGTAATACTTGGAAGAAATGTTTATTAATGTTAATATTGAATTGTCAAATGTTTGCTATTTGATCAGAAGGGGGGGATGACTTGTTTCCGTTTTGAATGTAAAAGAAATGAGTGTGCTCACCAGGAACAGTCTATACTGTATTATCAGCCAATACCATATGAGAAAATACATGTCGCAACCAGTATTGGTGTGAAAATGGCATTTTTCAGCTTGCAGTAAAGGTCTATCATTTAGCAAATATACTACTTATTTGGACCCAGTGTTCGTAACAAATATTGGATGTTGTACTTGTGTTTATTGTATTTTTCCTCTTGTCAGCTCAGCCATTCTTTACTTTTCTGCTCTCTCCACCAGCCCTCGTGGTACCAGCCTCCTCCTCCACCACCTCCTCCTCGTCCTAAACTGGCCTCCACTCCTGTCATCCCACGACCACAGAAACCTGCCTCCTCCATGTCTGTGCTGCGACGGCGCAGGGTCAGGTAACAAAGCGTGTGTGTGTGACACATTTTGCCACTTCAAATAAAGATGGGCTTCAATGTTTTAGTCACTCTAACTGGGTTTGTTATGTTTGTATTAGGCCTGTCTCAATTTAGCTCAACAAATACCAGTTCTTTGGAGCCAACACCAATTATATACCGTTTTATAATTCACGTAATTATGCAAGTGTGTGATTTAGCGGTCTTCGGTGATCATCCATTTGCTGTTATGTTTTCCTTCTCTGCAGGTGTAAACGCTGTGAAGCCTGTATGAGACCAGAGTGTGGAGACTGTAACTTCTGCAGAGACATGAAGAAGTTTGGAGGACCAGGGAAGCTCAAGCAGACCTGTGTGCTACGACAGTGTCTCTCTGTAAGTAACTCTTATTTATTTATTTATTTATGTTGGATATGTTTGTTCTGTAACTTGTCCTGTCCCCTCCAGCCGGGCCTTCCTCTGTCTGCAGTGTGTGAGATCTGCAAGGAGCCCAATCAGGAGGAAACTGGAGACCCCTCCCTCACTCTGATGGAATGTTCCAACTGTGCGCAGATAGTTCATCCTGCCTGCCTCATGGTAATCCACACACACACTTGGGCTGTGTCTGAAATGAGTCCCTATTTTATATATAGTGCACTATATTTACCGCCATTTTATTTGAGTGTCTGAATTCTGAGTGTAACATTTATGCTCTGTACAGTGCCCTCAAAAATTGAAACTGAAAACTACTACTTCATTCAGTCTTCTTTGTCCACTGTCCCGCTGTTATCGCAGACGTGTGAACGAACCGCAGACGCTCGACCGTCGCGCTGTTATCGCAGATGTGTGAACGAACCGCAGACGCTCGACCGTCGCGCTGTTATCGCAGATGTGTGAACGAACCGCAGACGCTCGACCGTCCCGCTGTTATCGCAGATGTGTGAACGAACCGCAGGCGCTCGACTGTCCCAAACAAACAAACGTTATTACATTCAGTATCACTTACCAAAATCATCGTGTGTATCCTTCAGGTCTAACAAAGCTGTTCAATGCATTTCCTTTCCCATAAAACATTTGCGAAGCCAATTTAAATAAATAAGTCTTTTTAAATCCAGCATTGTTTCCATCCATGTTTACTTTCTAGCAGTCTTCTTCTTCCCTGCCTTTGTTTGTGCATTGCTGCGTATCTTGGTGCATTACAGCCACCTGTTGATCAGTGGAGTAGTGTGAAACCATTGTCAGCAATGTGTAACGCGTCACCCACACACATGGGTGCATGTGTGTCCTCTTCGCGTGCACACAAATAGAGACGCACTCATAGAAAACCAGCTCCCTGTCGCCATTACAGGTCAGAACCTCCACAGGGAACCTTTAATCTGTCTCTTGTGAGTCCCCCAACTTTATGGAAGTGCAATACTAAATTACTGGAGTATTGTTGTATAGTAACATACATGCATAGGTACTGCATGTATAGGTCATATTACACTGACACCAGGTGTGAATGCACTCAGTGTCTCAGTCACAATAGTGACCTAGTATAAACAAGGTTTTAGTCTTGCTGGTGTTTACCGTTTTACTTCCTCTATTTCATCTATCCTTTTTCTAATAATATGTCTGCATTTGTCTCTACAGGTTCAGGGTGAAGGAGTGGTGAATAAAGACCTGCCCAGTTGTTGGGAATGTCCAAAGTGTGTCCAAGGGATCACTGACCCAGAGGTACACAATGTCTTAAAACACACACACACAGGGTTTCCTACTTCTTGTATGTACATATATATTAAATACACTGCTGCACACACACTTCTGAGTCTCTTTGCTCTGTCTTGCACTCAGTCTATTAACCTGGCATTCACACACACTTGGTTGCAGTGTGTCAAAGCTAATGGGTATTGTGTGTCTCCTGTCTGTTTTGGTTTCATCACTTATTAAATTTTTTTTGTTTTGTTTTTTGGTTGCTTTATTTTCTGTTTGTTTTAAAAAAAAAAACTTAATTTAACTCCGTCAGTCATCAGGCAGCGATGAATCGATGGCTGCCGGCCACCAGCAGCACATCCGTCCCCGCGGCCCCCTGGTCCTCAGGCTGGGCCCCGGACCCTCTGCTACCATAGGGGGTCCTGTGGGCTCCCAGCAGGATGGGGAGGTGGTCCGCTGTGGTTTCTTCCCTCCTCCTCCTCTTCTTCCTTCCTGCTCTTCCTCCTCCTCAGCGTCACTTCTATTGGTGGCGGCCCCTCTGCCTTCTCAGCCAATCAGCTCGAGACTGGTGAGAGGTGCCGCCTACTCTGCGTACATCCATCCGTCTGTCGCATGCACCCCACCCCTTTTTTCCTCTCCATCTTTTCCAAGAGAACAGACACAACTCTTGATGTAAATGTTACTACTGAAATGATCTTGTTTCTAAAAGAGACTTCTGTTTTCGTAGCTCATACAAGAGTCGTGCCTCTTCTCTCAGGCTGTTAGCTGTTTTTCAGATCAGATTCTGTGCTGTTTTCCCTTCTCCATACTTTCTAAATGATTTTTCTCATGGCTCATCTTAATGGACATTGTGTAACCTGGTTTTAACAAAACCACCCTTTACTCCAGATTTGGGGTTGCACTCAGAGCTTGAAGAGTTGAATTGCTGAAAAGAAAAACGAAAGAATTAAGTTGTCTATGGACACAGCATATATGCTGTAAAGCTTTGTGCAGACTTTTATAGTCAGTTTGGTCGCTTTAAAGGGGCAATATTATTTGGCCAGAATTTTATTTTAAAACATAAAAAAAAAAAAAAAAAATGAACTAACCTTATCAACAGAATGTGAAGTAGTAACAGTTCTGATGTCATGTCAATGATGTATTGTGTTGCAGAGATAGCTACTGAAATTAGCATGCTAACCTGCTAGCCTCGGCCCGTCCTGTGTTATAATACCACTTGTGCCTCGAGAGGCGATAGTCCAATAGAATAGTTCCGGTATTTCCAGCTGGGAGATATGTGCGAGCGGCAAGTTCGCTACGTTACACAGGCTCTCTTAGCTTTTTAGTCTAATAAATAACAAAATAAACTCTCAAAATGTCAAGTAAGGAAATATTTTTACACCTATTTTCTTTATAAAACAGAAAAATACAACCGTACACCTTCTGAATTCACGTTTCTCTCTTTCACCGAACTATTACTTCGTAAAAGATACTTCACACTCCACAGAAACAAAATAAAACTCACCCAAACCGTCTTGGTCAGTCTTTAAACTGTTCCAACAATCACCAACTCTGGTTTGGTCGAAATCAATCCTTAATCCACCAAGTTACATGTGAAAAATATTCTGGCTGTACACGCTGTCGTTGCTGTCCCGCTTGACTCCTCTCCTGAAGCCGCCGTGTCTCCGTCGTCCCCGGCCTCGATACTGTCGTCAAACTAGCCTCCGTCGGTCTCGGAGACTGTGTTCGCTCCCGGTCTGGCCGTGTTCACTGGGAGGCTGCTGATCCCAGTTCCGTTGCCCGCTCACCCGGCTCCGATTCTGGTGCCCATTCCGGACTCAGTCTGTTAATGGGACTGCTAAGTTAGCTGCACGGCTAACTGAGCTAACTAGCTAACGGCAGTTAGCAGCAGTTATGACCTGGTATGTGATAATGCTGCCCTCTATTTTGTTTTTTGTTTTTTTGTTGTTTTTTTTTTGTTTTCTTTTTTGTTTTGTTTTTTTGGAGTATGAATTTGACAGGTGGAGAGTCTCAATTCTTACATATTGCCCCTTTTTTAAATAAGTTGATTTCAGTACCTTTTTATAAATGTATTAGGTTTGCTCTTGAGAATGTAAATGTTATCATTGCGCTACTGGACACATCAGTCTTCACTTCTTCAGTTTCAAAAAGGATATCAGAGAAGCTGATGTCGTTCAAGGTGGCCCTCTTCACTCGACTTTATACTTAAATCCCTGAATGGCTTTTGAGAGACTGTACACTGTCCTGGTTTTTCCATCACTGCAGTAACTGACTTTCAGTTGTAAACAGAGAAAGGGTGTTGTGATTGCACTCCTCCTCCAAAGAGCCTCATTCTGTTGGCCTGCTGTTCCCAATGCAAAGTGGAGAAAAAGGGTAAAAGGATTTCTTGTCCTTGGGTTGCACCAGAGGCAGTCATAAATATTAAAATATAGATATTATAGGCTTTTCTCTGACTACAACCAAGCAAAACGTCCAAAAAATCTAATAGGAACAACCTCATCACTGTTGTACCAAATGCTTGTTTCAGATGTCAAAGACACATCATTCCCAGTCTTGTGTCGCACACAAACAACGTGTTGAAATATCAATGACAGAAATGATAGGAATATTCTTTCCATTGTGACATTGTAGCTCTGTTTTATGTTAAAAATTTCAAAAATCTACTTTTGTTTCAGGATCCATCTTGTTATTTCTAAGGCAAAAGTACTTAAATATGTGGCAAGTTGTACTGATGATTCTGGTGTGACTCATGCAGATAAATACAGTGTGATTGTAATTCAGAACACTTGAATAGTAAGTAAGTCTAGTCATTAGTTGATCTATTTGAACTCAACCTTCTCAAGACTACATAAAGCCATGTTGACATTGAAATGAGCTAAATCAGTGTAAGATATATTGACTTGTACCGTAACCATAGTAACTATACTGATGTACAGTTAAACAAACCACTAGTTACCCCAAAGATACTCTGTATAAGATTTCATTGGTTTGGTTTGGTACATGGTATAAGCATGAGGTATTTTGAGGTGTTCTGATATTTAAAAAGCATTAGTGCCAGCAAAGGATACACTACGTGACTTCATGTTCTTTCCCGCCACCTTGTTTTGTGGTGATCTATTCAATTCGATTAAATTTTATTTATATAGCGGCAATTCATAACAGAAGTTATCTCATTGCACTTTTCCTACAGAGCAGGTCTAGACTGTTCTCTTTATAATATTTACAAGACCAAACAAATCCCACCATGAGCAAGCACTTGGCGACAGTGGCAAGGAAAAACTTCCTTTAAGAGGCAGAAACGTCGAACAGAACCAGACTTAAGGGTGTATAGACACGGCAGCAGTGGATGGCCGCCCACCTTTAACTAGATTTAATGTTATCGTAGAAAAGGTTTCAGTCGTAGTCGTCTGGACACTGTTTTCAGAATCAAGACGTTTCGGCTCCCATCCGGAAGTCATTCTCAATTGTGAAAAAATGGGACGGGAACTAGAAATTTAAGCTACTCTGTGTTACATAAGCCCTGCCCTCAGGAAGGAATCTACCTGAGTATCTGTTGATTAGCTAGTTTCACCTGAAACTGACCTAATTGTTTCCATCATGGAAACAATTAGGTCAGAAAACAGTGTCCAGATGACTACGACTGAAACCTTTTCTACGATAGAACACTCCTGGACGAATGAGGGACTACACCGTCTATATTTAATGTTGACGTAACTATACTTTGACTGAGTGTGAGTAGATAATAGCAAGAGCTTCAGTTCTGGGTAAACTCTTCCTTTAATGAGTCACAGCTAGTCACAAGTCTTTTGCCATGGCTTTCAGTAGAGACTTGCATGTGTTCCATGATTTGCCTTAAGAGGCTTTTTTATTGACTATAGGCTTTAGCTATTGACATCAGCACAATATAATGACAGCTTCTGTCCAAAAAATATTATCAGCCTTCAATAACTTTTATAAATGCAAAGCCAAACTGTCAGAAGAATCTCAAATATAGTATATAATAAAGCTGCTTTCCCCCTGTGTCCACACACACACATCGGTGGCAGTAGGCTTTTTTCAAATATTTGTTTTTTTTCTGATGTAGACATTTTTTCCTTTTCCTCCAGCAGTCTAAAGGAGACAAATGTGAAGGCCTTCCAATGGTGAGTGTTTTATTGTGGGATGTCTATTTTAACATGTTGAGTTTATTTCTCAATATACTTTTAACAACTTTCTTTTTGTGTCTGTTTTTCTCCATATCTCTCATCCCCCACACTGTCTCATTTTCATTCTGTCTCCTTCCTTTTATCGTTTTATTATTATTCTTCCCTTCCTTCTTTCCCTGCATGTCCAGAAGCGGAAATCTTCCTCTCTGCTTGACGCTCGTATGGCTAAGATTTACCGACGACAGAGACACAGCCACGATGGAGACGACTCTGCCAGTGACGATGACGATGAAGGTTTGTCTGTAGCACCTTTTCACTGCCTGCTGCCTGCCAGTTCTTTTGTTTTGGATTAATCACAAAAACAGAATAAAATGTTTCTCAAAATAAAAAAATACTTGCATTTCAGTTTGACATCCAGATATCTTTTGTTGGGATTGTGATCCCTTTATTCTGACCTGATCGTCTGTCCCGTCCGTCCGTCTATGCAGCCACTCAGAGGAGAAAGATGGCGCTCCATGCCCGAGGGGGGAGACACTCTTCCAGGAGGGGGTTTGGTGCCAACAGGAGAGGCCTGCTGAGAGGAGGCTCAGCCCACAGAGGTAGCAGAGGAGGAGTCGTGACTCCCGGCTCCTCCTCCGTCCTCAAGCTAAAGCGAGGGATGAGCATGAGGGAGGGTGCACGGAGAGGACGAGGGGTGAGGCTGCGGGGAGGCTCCAGAATGCAGCGAAGAGGTGACGAGTCTGAAGAGTCCGACGACGATGATGATGACGAAGAAGAAGAGGAGGAGGAGGAAGAGGAAGACAGTGAAGACGGAGGCAAAGAACGACAGCATCATCGACGTAGGAGGCGCAGGACTGATGATGAAGATGAAGATGAGGACAGTGAGGGGCAGGAGTTTGACCCTGAAGAGGAGGAGATGGACACGCTGGAAGATGAGGAGGAGGAGGAGGAGGAGGAGGAAGGGTGCTGGGATTCAGATCCAGAACCCCCGGTCCTCCTGGTGTCTGATTTGAATGATGACTTGCTGAGTGGCTCCTACCTGACGGTCACTCTACAGCGCCCCCACAAAACCAAGAGACAATCTGGTAAAACTTCAAATCCCAACGGTTACAGTGTAATCAATTTAAATTTGGTCAAACAAAAACATCTAAAGTAAATAGTACAGTAGTATATATTCATGTTCCATAACTGAACCGTAAAGTAAAAATGAACGAGTTAAACTCCAACTGAGACATGTTGTTGCTGCTCAGGCTCCATAGTTCCAAAGCTAGAAGCAGCCATGGGTCCGAGGACCTCTGCAGTGGGTGCTGGTGGTCAGCAGGGCTTCATCCAGAGAAAGACTGCTCTGTCCAAACCTTCACGACTCAAGAGTGCCGAGACCACAGCTGACAGCGTAGCCCCAAGAGGGCCTGGCAGGTAGAGCTCGACACGTTCAAATTCAGTTGAATACACCACCACCACCACCACCACTACTACTACTACTACCACTACCACTCATGATGTAAAATCTTGTTATTTAAAATTAAGCCTAGTGCCAGTTGAGACACCGTGGATTATTTGGACATGACTATTTTCAATGTCAATAAAAAATGTTCATCAAAGTAAATGTGTATGGGAGCCAACAAACAGCCCAATCACAGCAAGAGTTGGAAGGATTACATTATGTGGGTAATGTTAATTGTTACACCTTCTATGTAACATGAAAACTATAAAGTGTTAGTATTGTTTGGCGGTGTATCACTGTGCAGAAATTACAGGTTCAATATGTATTTTCAGTACAAGTATAGGTAATGAGTCAGCCGGGTGTGTGGGCGGCTCCAACCCCGATCACTACTGCGCAGACTCCAAATAACGTCACCGCGCAAGATGGCTGCTCCCGTATCTGGATATTTTGGCTTTCCTCACCTCTCCCTCACCCCCTCCCCTACCTCTCAGTCACCTGGTCTAGGGATTGAATTACTGCTAAGCCTGATGGCTATTCCAGCTACTAACAAGGCTATACTATGAGAAATGCCTTCAGTTGCCAATCACAACAAAATGATGCAGGCCGTACCCGACTACCTTTCTGCCGACACTCCACTTGTTCCCTGCGGCGTTGCACGCTGGACTGAGCGGTTGGGTCGGCTCCGTCAGGACCGCTCCGGCCCTCTTCTGGTTTTTTACCAGCTGTGCACTAAGCTCAGTTGGCTTTAGTTCATTTAGGTTGTGTCCACATCTCTACTCTTGCACTCTCTCCTCCGTCCGCCCTCATATTACAGAAGACCCGCCCTCTTGAGCATGGCAACCAATCAAAAATGTCACATGACAACCTGTGGCCATGACAGTATTAGTATTGTGTGATGTCAGGCCATTGTGTGATTCCTCAGACATGGAGTTACCCAACTTGTATTTAACAATGTTGACAGAGTTTATGTCCCATCCACTGCCTGAACCCTCTTAAACTAGTACTCCTCGTTAATCATCGGTATGGTGAACAAAGCCACAACAGTTTAGACTGACAACAGCTGACACTCCACCAAAGCTTTCTTTACATTTCTGTTCCATAAATGCTCTGATGCAGACTGTTTTGCCTTCATAAGAAACTGTACTGAACATCTTGTACCAAACTACACGTGCACTGTTATACCCCTGCGATTTGGCTAGTAATTAAATGCTAATGTCTTTTGGAAATGTGTGTGTGTGGTATGTATGTATGTGTGCATGTGACATCATTAACCCAAACACCATTTGATATGTTTGATCTCGTAGGCCGCGTCTGCGGGGTAACCATGGCGACAGAGGCACTAGAGATCGCTCTGCGTCCTCTTCAGAGGAAGAGGAAGCTGCTGCTCCTCGTGCGCCCTTCTCCCTGTCTCCTCCGTCCCTGTTGTCTCTGCCGTCCTTTAAGGACGTGGGCAACGAGGGCGGGGGGGAGAAGGAGGTGTGGGTGTCTGTGTTCAGATACTTGAACAGAGCCGAGCTGCTGGCCTGCATGACCGTCTGTAAGGCCTGGTACAAGTGGTACGTCACACGCTTTTATTCTACAAACTAAACCCTTTGGGTTTAAGTCTTGGAGTTGGCCTCGTCCTTAGCTGAAGAACAAGAAGCAGAGCTCTGACACAGCTTGTGAATAACCCGACCGCCTCTCACTGTCCTGTTCAGGAGCTGCGACAAGCGTCTGTGGAGCCACGTGGACGTGAGTCGGTGCAGCCCGCTCACTAACCAGGCCCTGGCAGGCATCATCAAACGCCAGCCCAGCTCTCTGGACCTCTCCTGGACCCCCCTGGCCAAGAGACAGCTCAACTGTCTGCTCACCAGGCTCCCAGGTACTGACAGGCACACACACAGATTCCCCTGTCCCTACATGTCTCATTGCACCACCTCTGTCTGCCTTTCTCTGTGTGTCTTCAGGTCTGAGGGAGTTGAGGGTGACTGGTCTGTCCTGGTCCTGTTTGTCAGCGCTGGTCTCTCCCATTCTGCCCTGCCTGCGGCTGCTGGACCTGCGCTGGTGTGAAGGCCTTAAAGACGCCCAGATTAAAGAGATCATCACCCCGCCTGGTCAGTAGCAGCAGAAATGAGCGGGCTCAGAGCTCAGTTGGTATACTTGGGGCTCTGTTTTGGTCAACTTGGTCAATCAATCAAACTTTATTTCTACAGCACCTTCCAACAACCGAAGCTGAACCAAAGTGCTGTACAACATTAAAAACAAGATCAAAAATAATAATGATAATAACAAATAATAATAAAAGTACAAACAGGTCAGCAGAGCACGTTACAACATTAAGATAAAGAAGTGTCGCAGGGCCACTAAGTGTTAAAGCTATTCTAAATAAGTGGGTTTTAAGTTTGGCGTTGAACAAAGGTAGCTCAGTGATGGACGTAAGTCAGCGGGCAGAGAGTTCCAGAGTTTCGGACCGGCCACTGCAAAAGAACGGTCGCCCCATTGTTTGCACCGGGCCCGGGGGACCTCCAGCAGATCGTAGAGCTCTGCCGGGTCGCTGAGGGCTCAAGATCTCACACAGATAGGAAGGTGCGAGGCCACTGACCGCATTAAAAACAAATGTCTACATTTTAAAATGAACTCTGAGCTGGACAGGGAGCCAGTGCAGCGAGTACAGGACAGATGTGATGCGCTCGTGTTTCCGACTGTTAGTGAGCAGGCGGGCCGCAGCATTCTGCACAAGCTGCAAACGGTGAAGACCGGCTCGGTTAACTCCCATAGAGCGCATTACAGGAGTCTGTGCGGGAACTAACAAAGCGTGGAGAGCTTCCTCCGGGTCACAGCGGCTGGACGAGGGTGTAACCGTTGCTGGGAGGCGGAGCTGAAAGAAGCTCGCCCCGACCACAGAATCAGTTTGCTTATCAAATTTTACACTGCCGTCTAATTTCACCCCCAAATTTTTCACAAAGTGGTTAAAATGGGGGGTCAACGCAACAGGGGACTTGGTGACTCGAGAGGGAGGGGAGGGGGTGAGGTCCTCCTCCCCTCGCGCCGTCCTGTCCTCCTGCCCTCCTCCCGTCCTGTCTTCCTGCCGTCCTCTCCTCCCGCCGTCCTGTCCTCCTGCCCTCCTGTCATCCTCCCCTCTTGCCATCGTCCCCTCCTGCCCTCCTGCCCTCGTCCCCTCGTCTCCTCCTGCCCTCCTGTCCTCGTCCCCTCCTCCCCTCCTGTCCTCCTCCCCTCCTGTCCTCCCGCCGTCCTGTCCTCCTCCCCTCCCGCCGTCCTGTCCTCCTGCCCTCCTCCCGTCCTGTCTTCCTGCCCTCCTGTCATCCTCCCCTCCTGCTCTCCTGCCCTCGTCCCCTCCTGCTCTCCTGGCCTCGTCCCCTCCTGGCCTCGTCCCCTCCTGTCCTCCTGTCCTCCTCCCCTCCTCCCGTCCTGTCCTCCTGCCCTCCTCCCGTCCTGTCCTCCTGCCCTCCTCCCGTCCTATCTTCCTGCCGTCCTCCCCTCCCGCCGTCCTCCCCTCCCGCCGTCCTGTCCTCCTATCCTCCTGCCATCGTCCCCTCATGCCCTCGTCCCTCCTGCCCTCCTGTCCTCGCCCCTCGTCTCCTCCTGCCCTCCTGTCCTCGTCCCTCCTCCCTCCTGTCCTCCTCCCTCCTGTCCTCCCGCCGTCCTGTCCTCCTCCCTCCCGCCGTCCTGTCCTCCTGCCCTCCTCCCGTCCTGTCTTCCTGCCCTCCTGTCATCCTCCCCTCCTGCTCTCCTGCCCTCGTCCCCTCCTGCTCTCCTGGCCTCGTCCCCTCCTGGCCTCGTCCCCTCCTGTCCTCCTGTCCTCCTCCCCTCCTCCCGTCCTGTCCTCCTGCCCTCCTCCCGTCCTGTCCTCCTGCCCTCCTCCCGTCCTATCTTCCTGCCGTCCTCCCCTCCCGCCGTCCTCCCCTCCCGCCGTCCTGTCCTCCTATCCTCCTGCCATCGTCCCCTCCTGCCCTCGTCCCCTCCTGCCCTCCTGTCCTCCTGCCCTCGTCCCCTCCTGCCGTCCTGTCCTCGTCCTCTCCTCCCCTCCTGTCCTCCTGCTCTCCTGTCCTCCTTCCCTTGTCCCCTCCTGCCCTTGTCCCCTCGTCCCCTCCTGCTCTCCTTTCCTCCTGTCCTCCTCCCCTCCCGCCCTCCTCCCGTCCTGTCGTCGTCCCCTCCTGTCCTCCTCTCCTGCCCTCCTCCCCTCCTGCTCTCATGTCCTCCTGTCCTCCTGCCCTCCTCCCGTCCTATCTTCCCGCCCTCCTCCTGCCCTCCTCCCTCCTGCTCTCCTGCCTCCTCCCTCCTGCCGTCCCGTCCTCCTCCCCTCCCGCCGTCCTGTCCTCCTGCCCTCCTCCCGTCCTGTCTTCCTTCCCTCCTCCCGTCCTGTCTTCCTGCCCTCCTCCTCCCACCGTCCTGTCCTCCTGCCCTCCTGCCTCCTGCCATCGTCCCTCCTGCCCTCCTGCCGTCCTGTCGTCATCCCTCCTGTCCTCCCCTTCTGCCCTCCTGCCCTCCTCCTCCTGCCCTCCTGCCCTCGTCTCCTCCTGCTCTTGTCCCTCGTCCCCTCCCGCCTCCTGTCCTCCTCCTCTCCTCCTGCCCTCCTGCCATCGTCCCTCCTGCTCTCCTGTCCTCCTGCCATCGTCCCCTCCCGCTCTCCTGTCCTCCTCCTCCCGCCTCCTCCTGTCCTCCTCCTCCTCCTCCTCCTCCTCCTCCTGCCCTCCTCCTCCTGTCCTCCCTCCTGTCCTCCTGTCCTGCCCTCCTGCTCTCCTGCCCTCCTCCCTCCTGCTCTCATGTCCTCCTGTCCTCCTCCCCTCCTCCCGCCCTCCTCCCGTCCTGTCGTCGTCCCCTCCTGTCCTCCTCTCCTGCCCTCCTCCCTCCTGCTCTCATGTCCTCCTGTCCTCCTGCCCTCCTCCTGCCCTCCTCCCGTCCTCCTGTCCTCCTCCCCTCCTCCCTCCTGCCGTCCTGTCCTCCTCCCCTCCCGCCGTCCTGTCCTCCTTCCCTCCTCCCGTCCTGTCTTCCTTCCCTCCTCCCGTCCTGTCTTCCTGCCCTCCTCCCCTCCCACCGTCCTGTCCTCCTGCCCTCCTGCCCTCCTGCCATCGTCCCCTCCTGCCCTCCTGCCGTCCTGTCGTCATCCCCTCCTGTCCTCCCCTTCTGCCCTCCTGCCCTCCTCCCCTCCTGCCCTCCTGCCCTCGTCTCCTCCTGCTCTTGTCCCCTCGTCCCCTCCTCCCCTCCTGCTCTCCTTTCCTCCTGCCCTCCTGCCATCGTCCCCTCCTGCTCTCCTGTCCTCCTGCCATCGTCCCCTCCTGCTCTCCTGTCCTCCTGCCTCCTGTCCCTCCTGCTCCTCCTGTCCTCCTCCCCTCCCGCCTCCTGTCCTCCTGTCCCCTCCTCCCTCCTCCTCCTCCGTCCTGTCCTCCTCCCCTCCTCCTGTCCCTCCTGTCCTGCCCTCCTGCTCTCCTGCCCTCCTCCCTCCTGCTCTCATGTCCTCCTGTCCTCCTCCTCCTCCCTCCTGTCCTCCTCCCTCCTGTCCTCCCCTCCGTCCTGTCCTCGTCCTCCTCCCTCCTGTCCTCCTGTCCTCCTGCCCTCCTCCCGTCCTGTCTTCCTGCCCTCCTCCTCCCACCGTCCTGCCCTCCTGTCATCCTCCCTCATGCTCTCCTGCCCTCCTGCCCTCCTGCCCTCGTCTCCTCCTGCTCTCCTCCTCCTCCTCCTCCTCCCGCCGTCCTGTCCTCCCCTCCGTCCTGTCCTCCTATCCTCCTGCCTGTCCTCCTCCTGCCATCGTCCCCTCATGCCCTCCTGTCCTCCTGCCCTCGTCCCCTCCTGCTCTCCTGTCCTCCTCCCCTCCCGCTCTCCTGTCCTCCTGTCCTCCTCCCCTCCCGCCTCCTCCCTCCTCCTCCCGCCTCCTCCCGTCCTATCTTCCCGCCTCCTGTCCTGCCCTCCTGCTCTCCTGCCCTCCTCCCCTCCTGCTCTCATGTCCTCCTGTCCTCCTCCCCTCCTCCCGTCCTGTCCTCCTCCCCTCCTGTCCTCCCGCTGTCCTGTCCTCCTCCCCTCCCGCCGTCCTGTCCTCCTGCCCTCCTCCCGTCCTGTCTTCCTGCCCTCCTCCCCTCCCACCGTCCTGCCCTCCTGTCATCCTCCCCTCATGCCCTCCTGCCCTCGTCCCCTCCTGCCCTCCTGTCATCCTCCCCTCCTGCTCTCCTGCCCTCCTGCCCTCCTGCCCTCGTCTCCTCCTGCTCTCCTCCCCTCCTGTCCTCCTCCCCTCCCGCCGTCCTGTCCTCCCTCCGTCCTGTCCTCCTATCCTCCTGCCATCGTCCCCTCATGCCATCGTCCCCTCATGCCCTCCTGTCCTCCTGCCCTCGTCCCCTCCTGCCCTCGTCCCCTCCTGCCGTCCTGCCCTCGTCCCCTCCTGCCCTCGTCCCCTCGTCCCCTCCTCCCCTCCTGTCCTCCTGTTCTCCCCTCCTGCCCTCGTCTCCTCCTGTTCTCCCCTCCTGCCCTCGTCTCCTCCTGTTCTCCCCTCCTGTCCTCCTGCCCTCCTCCCCTCCTGTCCTCCTGCCCTCCTCCCCTCCTGCCCTCCTGTCCTCCTCCCCTCCTGCCCTCCTCTCCTCCCGCCGTCCTGCCCTCCTCCCGTCCTATCTTCCTGCCATCCTCCCCTCCCGCCGTCCTCCCCTCCCGCCGTCCTGTCCTCCTGCCCTCCTGTCATCCTCCCCTCCTGCCCTCCTGCTCTCCTGTCCTCCTGCCCTCCTCCCCTCCTGCCATCGTCCCCTCCTGTCCTCGTCCCCTCCTGCCCTCCTGTCCTCGTCCCCTCGTCCCCTCCTGCCCTCCTCCCCTCGTCCCCTCCTGCTCTCCTGTCCTCCTGTCCTCCTCCCCTCCCACCCTCCTCCCCTCCTGTCCTCCTGTCGTCCTCCCCTCCTGCTCTCCTGTCCTCCTGTCCTCCCTCCCGCCCTCCTGTCCTCCTGTCCTCCTCCCTCCCGCCCTCCTCCCGTCCTTCCCTCCTCCCGCCTGCCCTCGTCCCTCCTGCTCTCCTGTCCTCCTGCCCTCGTCCCCTCCTGCTCTCCTGTTCTCCCCTCCTCCCCTCCTGCTCTCCTGTCGTCCTCCCCTCCTGCCCTCCTCCCTCCTGCTCTCCTGTCCTCCTGCTCTCCTGTCCTCCTGCTCTCCTGTCCTCCTGCCCTCGTCCCCTCCTGTCCTCCTCCCCTCCTGCCCTCGTCCCCTCCTGCCCTCGTCCCCTCCTGCCCTCCTCTCCTCCTGTCCTCCTGCTCTCCTGTCCTCCTCCTCCTCTCCTCCTCCCCTCCTGCTCTCCTGTCCTCCTCCTCTCCTCCTCCCCTCCCCTCCTGTCCTCCTCCCCTCCTCCCTTCCTGCTCTCCTGTCCTCCTGTCGTCCTGCCCTCCTCCCCTCCTGCCCTCCTGCCCTCGTCCCCTCCTGCCCTCGTCCCCTCCTGCTCTCCTGCTCTCCTGTCCTCCTGCCCTCCTCCCCTCCTGCTCTCCTGTCCTCCTGCCCTCCTCCCCTCCTGCTCTCCTGCCCTCCTCCCCTCGTCCCCTCCTGCCCTCGTCCCCTCCTGCTCTCCTGCCCTCCTCCCCTCGTCCCCTCCTGCCCTCGTCCCCTCCTGCTCTCCTGTCCTCCTGCCCTCCTCCCTTCCTGCCCTCCTCTCCTCCTGCCCTCCTCCCCTCCTGCTCTCCTGCCCTCCTCCCCTCCTGCTCTCCTGCCCTCCTCCCGTCCTGTCCTCCTGCCCTCCTCCCGTCCTGTCTTCCTGCCCTCCTCCCCTCCCGCCGTCCTGTCCTCTCGCCGTCCTGTCCTCCCGCCGTCCTCCCCTCCTGCCCTCCTGCCATCGTCCCCTCCTGCCGTCCTGTCCTCGTCCCCTCCTGCTCTCCTGTCCTCCTGCCCTCCTCCCCTCCTGCTCTCCTGTCCTCCTGCCCTCCTCCCCTCCTGCTCTCCTGCCCTCCTCCCTTCCTGCCCTCCTGCCCTCCTCTCCTCCTGCCCTCCTCCCCTCCTGCTCTCCTGCCCTCCTCCCGTCCTGTCCTCCTGTCCTCCTCCTGTCCTCCTGCCCTCCTCCCGTCCTGTCTTCCTGCCTCCTCCCCTCCCGCCTCCTGT
This sequence comes from Siniperca scherzeri, assembly GCA_027580175.1. Taxonomy (NCBI): domain Eukaryota; kingdom Metazoa; phylum Chordata; class Actinopteri; order Centrarchiformes; family Sinipercidae; genus Siniperca; species Siniperca scherzeri. The sequence goes on along the minus strand of CM050842.1, from coordinate 36,059,971 downwards.
CCTCCCCTCCCCTCCTCCTGCCCTCCTGCCATCGTCCCCTCCTGCCGTCCTGTCCTCGTCCCCTCCTCCCGTCTTGTCCTCCTGCCCTCCTGCTCTCCTGTCCTCCCCTCCTCCCCGCCTGCTCTCCTGTCCTCCTGCTCTCCTGTCCTCCAGCCCTCCTGTCGTCCTGCCCTCGTCCCCTCCTGCCCTCCTCCCCTCCTCCTCTCCTGCCCTCCTGCCCGTGTCCCCTCCTGCTCTCCTGCCCTCGTCTCCTCCTGCCCTCGTCCCCTCCTGCCCTCCTGTCCTCCTCCTGCCTCCTGCCCTCCTCCCCTCCTGCCCTCTTGTCCTCCTGCCCTCCTCCCCTCCTGCTCTCCTGTCCTCCTGCCCTCCTCCCCTCCTGCCCTCGTCCCCTCCTGCTCTCCTTTCGTCCTGCCCTCCTCCTCTCCTGCCCTCCTGCCCTCGTCCCCTCCTGCCCTCGTCCCGTCCTGCCCTCCTGCCCTCGTCCCCTCCTGCCCTCGTCCCCTCTTGCCCTCCTCCCCTCCTGCCCTCCTCCCGTCCTGCCCTCCTCCCCTCCCGCCTCCTGTCCTCCTCCTCCTGTCCTCCTGCCCTCCTCCTCCTCCCGTCCTGTCCTCCCCGCCGTCCTGTCCTCCTCCTGCCCTCCTGCCATCGTCCCCTCCTGCCCTCCTGTCCTCGTCCCTCCTCCTCCTCCCTCCTCCTGTCCTCCTGCCCTCCTGCTCTCCTGTCCTCCCCTCCTCCCGCCTGCTCTCCTGTCCTCCTGCTCTCCTGTCCTCCAGCCCTCCTGTCGTCCTGCCCTCCCCTCCTCCCCTCCTGCCCTCCTCCTCCTGTCCTCCTGCCCTCCTGCCCTGTCCTCCTCCTGCTCTCCTGCCCTCCCTCCTGTCCTCCTGCCCTCCTCCTCCTGCCCTCCTGTCCTCCTGTCCTCCCCTCTTGCCCTCCTCCCCTCCTGCCCTCTTGTCCTCCTGCCCTCCTCCCCTCCTGCTCTCCTGTCCTCCTGCCCTCCTCCTCCTGCCCTCGTCCCTCCTGCTCTCCTTCGTCCTGCCCTCCTCCTCTCCTGCCCTCCTGCCTCCTCCTCCCCTCCTGCCCTCGTCCTCCTGCCCTCCTGCCCTCCTGCCCTCGTCCCCTCCTGCCCTCCTCCCCTCTTGCCCTCCTCCCCTCCTGCCCTCCTCCTCCTGCCCTCCTCCCCTCCCGCCGTCCTGTCCTCCTGCCCTCCTCCCGTCCTGTCTTCCTGTCCTCCTCCTCCTGTCCTCCCCTCCTCCCCGCCTCCTGTCCTCCCGCCGTCCTGTCCTCCTGCCCTCCTGTCATCCTCCCCTCCTCCCCGCCTGCTCTCCTGTCCTCCTGCTCTCCTGCCCTCGTCTCCTCCTGCCCTCGTCCCCTCCTGCCCTCCTGTCCTCCCCTCTTGCCCTCGTCCCCTCCTGCCCTCCTGTCCTCCCCTCTTGCCCTCGTCCCCTCCTGCTCTCCTTTCGTCCTGCCCTCCTGCCCTCGTCCCCTCCTGCCCTCGTCCCGTCCTGCCCTCCTCCCCTCCCGCCGTCCTGTCCTCCTGCCCTCCTCCCGTCCTGTCTTCCTGCCCTCCTCCTCCTCACTCAATAACAAAAATGGAAAAACCAAAGAAAAACAATTTGGTTTCAGATTGTCAGTTATTTTTGCAAGTAGTCAAATCGAACTGAATTAAACTTCAAAAAGAATTTCAGAAATAATTAAAATACTATACGTGAAAGAAAAAAGAAAAAAAACCTAGACCGCATATTAAATTCCACTTTGATTTCATTTCTGGCACTATGGGGGAGTTTAACTGCAGGGGCTTGTTGTATGGATTATTGCGATGACAAATAAAACTAGCACAGAAACAGAAGGCTCTTCAACAGCAATAAGTCTCGTCTGAGGAAAACCGTCCCAGCGGTCAGTGCGTCGGGACGGGGGGAGCCCCGGAGTTTAAAGGGGGTGAAAGTAGTGAACGTGACTGGCCGTGATTGTCGCAGCCTCTACGATATACCAGCCTGTATGATAATGTACTCTTTCTGACCTCAGCACGTATCGAAGCGCGCCTGGCCACGGAAATAGCAAAAGTGCGTCGGCATCATGACGCGGCGTGCACGGCACACTCGACTGCGCTCTGCGCGTCGCCGCTGGCTTCACTAAAATGACGCTCAAGTGACCATTTTCTTCAATCTCCGTCTGTCCCTGTAGGCTCAGAGTCGTCTCGCAGCAGACTGAGGAACGTGGTGACGCTGCGTCTGTCCGGTCTGGACGTCGGCGAGTCCACCCTGAGGCTGCTGCAGCGCCACATGCCCCAGCTGGAGAGGCTGGACCTGGCTCACTGCAAGGACATAACGGACTCGTCCATCGCCCTGCTGGCAGCAGCCGGGACTCACACCCGCAACAACCTTACTGAACTCACACTGGCAGGTGGGCTTTCAGCTAGCTGCTTCTTTGGCAGAAGTTTAGAAAAAGATTTAGTTTCTAATGATATTAGTAGGGATGCCCCGGCCTTTAACGTTGGGTATCTGCCGAGACCGAGTCCGGCCCGATACTCGTACTTGCACAGCAGCAGACGATATCTGGCACTTTGAAATAACGGGTATACTGACTTTGGCCCACCTTATTTTTCACAAGCTACTTGATCCAAATAGTGAAGGGCCTGATTCAAAACTATGAAGTGGATCAGCTTAAATGATTGATCTGATAAGAATGAAAGATTAATTGGAGAAGGCGACTCCTGAAAGTGACGTGAAGCGATCCGCTGTTTGTTGTTGGAACTATAGAAACACTCTACTTGCGATTGTACAGTGCCAAGTTTCACTTTGGATGAGAGCAGTTCCTGACGTCTGTCTGTCTGTCCAGGTTGTAGTGAGCTGACAGACGGCTGTCTGTCCTACCTGAAGCGTCTCTCCTCCCTGACTCTGCTGGACCTCAGAGGCTGTAAGAGCATCAGCAGACGAGCCTGTGACGCCTTCATCTCTGACCTGTCCCACGTCGCCCTCTACTGTATGATGGAGGAGAAGCTCATCCAGCGCATGGACTAACACAAACACCTTGGTACAGCACACACTGTTCCATGGTCGAGAATAAATCCTTTCAGTTTTACATGCTCAGCCTTTTGTGTCTTGTTCTTCAGGTTTGGAGTCAGCTGTTAGAAACATTAAACCCGACTGAACTGGCAGTTCGAAGGAAACGCTCCAGAGCTCCTAAAATCACTGTCTTCTGATATAATGTGTAAATAAAGACCTCTTTGAAGATGTGGGAGGGTGTAGCAGTTTCCTCTTGCCTCTTGTCTGTGTGCTAAGCTAGGCTAAATACTTGAACTTGATATTGATATCAATCTTCTCATCTTTCCAAAATGTCAGAATCAGTCTAAAAAGTCTTGAATCACTGACTTAATTGACCCCAAAGATGTTGGTGATGTCTGGAAGGTTCCCATCTCTTCGGTTCTTCCGTCTTCAACAGATTTAATCAGAAGTCTGGTTAAACATAAGACCACCTTTGCTGCAGACAGACTGACGCTGCGTGGACGAGAACATGGGGAAATAGAGAACTGAACCTACGTTTGTTCACTAAACTGGAACAAAGTGGGTGTTCCATGTGTATATATGTTAGACAGTTGATATTGTCCATTTTTTCTGAGTGAATCTTAACCTGGATTAAAAAGTGTGAAAACTTAATAAAATGTGAATTGTTGAACTTTCTATTTGTAGCATTTGTTCAGTAGCTAAAGCATTAGATTGCCACATACAGAGATATGAAGTATTATATACTGTGGTCATCAGTTATCTGTAATTTCAATAAAATCCCCACATATTTAATACGGACTTCAAAATAAGGCACAGGAGACCTTGATTCGAGTGTGCTAATGCATCAGATGAACGGAGGGTCTGGAGCACTCCGGCCTTCGCTGGTCTGGCCTTCGCTGGTCCGGCCCGGCTGCTTTCAGACGGACGTGTGGAAAAACCGACGCGGCCTGGCAGTAAAGTCCAGCACTTTGCGTTTGCCAGACACGCCACTTTTCTCAGGAGGATTTGTGGAAAGGTGTATGAAAGAATGTAAAAAAAGATTAAAATAAATAAAAAAAGCACGCCTGATCTCGTAAGCTGAGCAGGGCGGGCCCGGTTTACTTTGAGGGAGACCTGCTGGGAAAACCACACAGCTGACAGTTCAGAGCACTTCCTCGCTCGCTGGGGTTCTGCTGGGCAGGATGTCGAACCGTCTCAACCAAAACCAGTTTAAAGAGAAAATGAGACGGAGACAGACGGCTGCATCTCCGAGGCATTACTTCTTCCTCTGGATAACCTTTTCTTTTATTTCACACTGTGCCATGAATGCATTCACTCTGATGGTGTTAAACACAGCAGACCCCTGCACCAATGAAAAGGCCCAATCCTTAGCTGGACTGATGATGTCACAGTTTCATCCAGTCATTTCAAAGTCAACACTCAGCATCGCCATTAAACCTGTTAATGCAGCGCACACCTTAACACTGACAGTGCATAAACGCTTCTTTGTCTTGTTCACAGTGGGAATGAATTTGGTGTTAGGTGAGTGTACAGGAGCTGCACTGCACTCTGACCAACAATGTCTGCATGCAGGAGAGTGATTTGGGTGGTTCAGTTGCTATTATTTAAAAATCCTTACAAAAACACAGATGTTCCAATCTCAACTTTTATTACAAACCAAAAACGCGTTTACATGTACGAAGAAACACCAGTGTCATCAGTCTGTGTGTGTGCGAGTCATCAGTCTGTGTGTGTGTGTACAGTGTGTGCGAGTCATCAGTGTGTGTGTGTGTACAGTGTGTGCGAGTCATCAGTGTGTGTGTGTGTGTGTACAGTGTGTGCGAGTCATCAGTGTGTGTGTGTGTGTGTACAGTGTGTGCGAGTCATCAGTCCGTCTGTGTGTGTGTGTGTGTGTACAGTGTGTGCTGAAACTGGCTGGGTGTGTGTTCCCGTCTGTCTAATAGCTCTTGGTGGTCTCGTATGAATCTGGGAAGGGGAGGCTGACGTGTCCACTCCCAACCACCAGAGGCAGGATTCCAGCGTTGGGGACCACGTTCCAGGACAGCGTCAGAGTGATGTTCTTATTGGCCCTGGAGACGAGACAGAAAGTCACATTACATAACAGACGTACAAAGTGTAAAAATGAGCGCTTCAGATTTTATGATGATATTCACAAGCTTTAAAAGGGCACTCCGCCAATTCAGCTCGCGAAGTTCAGTTTAGTCGTCATGCGGAGTACGCCTCTGAAAACAGTATAACGTCAAGTCTGGGAAAATAACTCTGATGATGTCATAGTGAGGTCATCAGGGTTATCTCAGCTTGGGCTGAGTTAAGTCTGTGCTACAAACAGAGAGATGTGGGCATTTATCAGGCAGGGAGGCTCTAATAAAAGATGCTATTGAGTTGAATTATGGGAAATGTAGGACCCAGTATTTCTGGAGATTGGTCTAGCCTGGAAACCAGACCAATCTGCCGAGCTCATGTTTCATTTTCTCTGGCAGATACGTCCGGCCCGTCTCCCGTTCAGACAGATTTCCACTCGTCCTGGATTCGGTCAGGCCAATCACGGCCATTTATCTAATATGGGGCGGGTTTGAGACGATGACTGACAGAGGAGGTTACCAGTCCAGATTTGAAAAGTCACAAGTCACACGTTTCGCTGCTCTGACTGGTTGATATTGCGCAAGGCACCAGGCTCACGAAAATCCGATCAAACTATCAAACTAGGCAGTGCTGATCAAATATGAACCAAGATTCTGTTACTGCATGTTTCCCGCCTCAAATGTTTTGAGAAACACCTTTTATTGTACTGTTTAGCAGTAATTTGAGAAAGTTTGTGACCAGGCTGCCTTTTTTTTTCTGCTGTTGAAAACGGACCAAGCACCGCCCCAACTTGCATGTGTCACTCAACATGTTTCTTTGCTCTGATTGGTTGTAATACATTTGCGAATTAGTCTGGTGATGCCAGGCTACGACTGAGCCTAAGCCATCCGTCAGTTCAAATACTTCCTTTTATTAAACTTCAGATCACAGGTCACCCTCACCCTGTCTGTCTGGAAGAAGCTACATCGCCATACAAAAGAATCCGCTGCACAGGCTGCGTGGATGCCAATTTGGGATTTGCACAATTTTTACAGGTGGACGACTGACAAAGTTAGTGATTTATATAATGATAAATGGTTTAAATCAGTCGCAGATTTTAACTCAGAGATCTCCCCAAATCAACTGCCATGGCTGAGGAACAGGAGGGCATTACTGCTTTTAGGAACCACCCAAGGCCTCCTATTGAGAGAGATATCTCAATTTAAGCACAAAAACTAGCCCAGAAGGCCCTGGTGAAATAACATCTGCTTTCCAGGCTCTGAAGAGTTTGGACATGGGTCGAAGCTGCAGTACAAGCGCTAATGAATGGAACGATCCAGAAGGCTCCACTGGTGTCGCTGTACCTGTACTGTGAATAAGAGGGCTCGCCTACATGTAGGTGAAGGTTTTGGGTTGATGCATTCGAGAAAATGAGTGTGTTCTGACAAAAACGTATAAGGGGGGTTCTGTTTAGACCCAATCAGCAGCATCCAGTTGGCCGTCTATGGCTTTTGCCAATGAGATGATTGTAAGTGGAGAGGTAGTGTGGCTCCGTCCATTCAAGACTGGACTGGCTGAGAAAGGTTACATGCGCTTTCTGACTCGCTTTAACTTTCTTTGGTCCAGTTCATTTAGTGTTTGGACTGCGGGGGCCTCTGTGCTTACTGTTGGCTTTGTGTATGTTGTAAGATCTTAAAAAAGGAAAGCCAGAGGCGCGGCCTCTGCTCTGATGTGAACTATGTTTGCCTGCTTTGAAAAATCGCACACGCTCCAGTACTCTTCAGCGGGGCCGGGGCCGCGGGGCCGCGGGGCCGACACATTCAAGTCTGTGTGTGCTCACAATGTAATTCAGGTGGTGGATCCCACGCAGGTACATGAGCGGGAGCAGTGGTGGGACAAGTCTTCAGATGCTTCACTTTAGTAAACGAGTTTGAACAACAGAATGTACATGATCCGATCACGTGATTCAGCGATTTCACGCTGCTTATTGTGTACTTTACCTTTTGCTACTTTCTTACTAATAACATGTAAGGAGCATTTTCATGTTGTAGCTGGTCGAGGCGGCGCTAGTTTTCATATACTGCCGGGAAGTTTAATCCTAAACAATGTATGGTTTCATACACTCCTGGTAGGTTGTCTGTGTACAATGTGTCAAAACTTCATCTGAAAGGTAATTAGCAACTAAGAAAGTGTGAAGTAAACAGTACCATGTTTCCCTCTAAAACGGAGTGAAGTACAGGTGTAACATAGCAGAAAATGGAAATACTCAAACGTACAGTTACCTCCAAAAGGTACTTTTTATTCATGGAGCCAAAAGATTGGTGAATCTTATTTTATCCAGTACCAATGTCATGAGAAATATCCAAACCTAATGGGCAGATTGCCATGAAATTGCAATGTACTGTGAAAGCTGTACAGTGTGTGTGTGTGTGTGTGTGTGTGTGTGTCTAACCTGAGTCCGTTCCCGTCATCAAAGAAGAAGTATTTGGACTTCATGTCTCTGAGGTTCAGTTTGGTGTTTTCACCTCGAAGGACGATCTTATCCCACAGCACCACTTGGTTCAGAGACTGACACACACACACACACACACACACACACACACACACACAATGTCCATTGATCAACAGAAAAACTGTAATGAGACAGTAAGCTCATTTTCATCCGTTATCCCTGGACAATGTTAAAGGGAACCTAAACTAGGTGTTGCTCCTCTCACCTGCACAGCTGTTCATCATCTGGATAGTTTGGGTGTGAGCTGCAGAGCTTTGGAGATGTCTGCATGTTTGAATATAACGGGACTACGTGGCCCTCGGCTTGTGGAGCTCAGAGCGCCAAGAAAATACGATTTTCTTTCTCCCGATAGTTCCCACATGAACGTGAGGACCCGGGTCAGGATCTCTGGAAACAGACGTGGCTGTTGAGTTTTTCAGATGTATTTTCTTGGCGCTCTGAGCACAGCCACGCTAAAAATAAAACGACATTTGTTGTGATTATATGTATTTGTTAAATGAATACAATATAGATTACGTATTGTATTCCATTTATTAACATATCCACTCAGTGGCCGCTTTGTTAAGCAGCAGTACAACAGCTCTGCCACATCTCGCACCGTTCCAAAGCTCGGCAGGGTCAGAAAGGTATCAGTTCATCTATGTTCAGTTTGGAAACAGCTCTCAACATAAAGCGGGCCGGTACAGCGCTGCAGGAAGAAGCCGCTCTGAAGGCTCTGTAGGACACGAGACAGCTGCTGGACCGAACGTGTGTCTTACTACAACAGCATTGTAAATGCAGGGATTTCTATTCGTAGAATATTACGGAATATTTTTCCTATTCGTGGCAGACCCACATATACACCCCGCCACAAAACCAGGGGCACGAACCAGTTTCAGGCCGTTTGCAGACAGAATGAAAGGATCGTTTCAACAGAAAGCTGGCTGCTGTCTGTGGGACGCCAATCACTAACAGAACTGCAGTATCACTCATCACATGACACGGACCTGAAGAACACGACCTGCTCATACTTCCACTTCTTGATGAAAGACCAATAACGTGCCTGTGTGTGTGAGTGTGTGTGAGTGTGTGTGTGTGGACTATGACTTACATTGCTCTTTGTGGCGTACTCAGCAGATAGATAGAGAAACAGCTGTTTAACGTTCCAGTCAAAAATTGGCTGCAGATGTAGGAAAGGTTCAGGAACAACAAGAGAACAGACATTTACCCTGCTGGAACCCTGTCTTTTTACACCGTCTCTCACTACACAGGGACCATGTCAACACCATAGCAACAGAGCAGAACTCAGGGGTCAAACTGCTATTACAGAACACAGAGACGCCAGTCTGCTTCTTAGGACGTCTGTAGAAACTGCTCACGGTGAGGTCCGTGGATTATCCTGATTCTGGAAAGACTTCATTAAATGCCACTTTTATGCTCTGATCACCAATAGTAAATTGTCATTCACCTCCATTGTATTGGGGTGGAGGCAGACATCTCTCAGATGAAACTGTTGTTTTTGCCTAAATGTCCACAGGTTTTTTAACACACAGTAAATATCTGTGTATGAATGGATACAGGAGAGTGTCAGTGATCCAGGAATAGAAGAAAGTCTCGGTACTGTCAAAAACTATATGGATAGTGCAACACGAAAAAGGTTTTTGTCACTCCTATTATTATTCTTTGTGTTACTTCTATTTGAAGGATAATTGGGCATTAAAGGTCCCGTGTGCAGGGTTTAGTGGCATCTAGCGGTGAAACTGCAACCATTTGAATCCCGCTCGCCTCGCCCTCCCCTTCCAGGCGTGGAGGAGAAATTATGGTGGCCACGAAACCCGCAAACAGCCCTCTCTAGAGCCGGCGTTTGGTTTGTCCGCTCCGGGCTACTGTAGAAACATGGCGGTGCAACATGGCGACCTCCGTGGAAGGGGACCCGCTCCCTCTGTAGATATAAAGG
>CM050842.1:36037960-36045460 GCA_027580175.1 Siniperca scherzeri | reverse complement strand
ATAGGAAAAACTAACATAGGAAAACTAAATATTGCACGGGAGTAATACACAGAATATTGCACAATTATTCAAGTATGGTAGAGATGTAATGATCAATGTCCAGTTTAGTGACCTAGGGTCATACAGACTAACCCTTAGAGGGAGGAGTTAAAGAGTTTGATGGCCACAGGCAGGAATGACTTCCTGTGGCGCTCTGTGGTGCTTTTTGGTGGGATGAGTCTTCCGCTGAAGGTGCTCCTTTGCTTGACCAGCACATCATGGAGTGGGTGGGAGACACTGTCCAAGATGGCATGTAGTTTGGCCAGCATCCTCCTCTCTGACACCACTGCCAGAGAGTCCAGCTCCACCCCCACAATGTCACCGGCCTTACGGATCAGTTTGTTGAGTCTGTTTGCGTCCGCTACCCTTAACCTGCTGCCCCAGCATGCAACAGCATACAGGATAGCACTGGCCACCACAGACTCATAAAACATCCTCAGCATTGTCCGGCAGATGTTGAAGGACCTCAGCCTCCTCAGAAAATAGAGGCGGCTCTGGCCCTTCCTGTAAACAGCTTGAGTGTTCTTGGTCCAGTCCAGTTTATTGTCCAAGTGAGGTCATTACTCCCAGGTACTTGTAATCCTCCACAATGTCCACACTGACCCCCTGGATGGAAACCAGGGTCACTGGTGCCTTGGCCCTCCGTAGTTTCACAACCAGCTCCTTAGACTTTGTCGCATTGAGCTGCAGATTGTTCTGCTCAGACCATGAGACAAAGTTCCCCACCAAAGCCCTGTACTCAGACTCCTCACCACCGCTGATACATCCCACCACAGCAAACTTCTGAAGGTGGCAGGACTATGTGTGGTAGCTGAAGTCCGCGGTGTAGATGGTGAAGAGGAAGGGAGAGAGGACAGTCCCCTGAGGGGCCCCAGTGTTGCTGACCATGCTGTCCGACACACAGTGCTGCAGGCGCATGTGCTGTGGTCTGCCAGTCAGGTAGTCCACAATCCAGGACACAAGGGGGGCATCCACCTGCATTGCTGCCAGCTTCTCACCCAGCAGGGCAGGCCGGATGGTGTTGAAAGCACTGGAGAAGTCAAAAAACATGATCCTGACCGTGCTTGCTGGCTTGTCAATGGTGGGTGTGGATGCGGTTAAGCAGGAAGATGACGGCGTCCTCAACTCCCAGCCGGGGCTGGTAGGCAAACTGAAGGGGGTCCAGGAGGGGTCTGACCATGGGCCGCAGCTGTTCCAGCACTAGTCTCTCCAGGGTCTTCATTATGTGGGAGGTCAGTGCCACCGGTCTGTAGTCCTTGGAGCCACTGGGACGCGGCGTCTTCGGCACAGGAACGAGGCAAGATGTCTTCCACAGAACAGGGACCCTTTGAAGACTCAGGCTCAGGTTGAAGACATGTTGAAGGACTCCACATACCTGGGGGGCACAGGCTTTTAGCACCCCGGGGCTAACGCCATCAGGGCCTGCAGCCTTATTTGAGTGGAGTTTCATCAGCTGTCCTCTCACCTGGTCAGCAGTCAGGCACACAGCAGAAGTTACAGGCGGGGGAGGGGGGAGTCATTAGTGTGAAGAGGGCTGTTAGCCTGATGGGGAGGGGGGAGCAGAGTACTCAGAGGAGCTTGAGGGCCGACAGCAGCTGAGTTAGAGGGGGGATGAGCAGGAGCCGGTGTGTCGAATCTGTTAAAGAACAGATTAAGTTCGTTGGCCCTGTCCAAGCTGCCTTCAACTCCTCTGCTGCCAGTCGGTCTGAAGCCAGTGATGGTCTTCATGCCGCTCCAGACCTCTCTCATGTTGTTCTGCTGGAGTTTCCGCTCCGGCTTCCTCCTGTACTTCTCCTTGGCCTCCCTGATCTTCACCTTCAGGTCGGCCTGGATTGCCCTCACCTCCTCCCTATTACCATCAGTAAAGGCCCTCCTCTTGGCATTCAGGATGATGATGTCCTTTGTTACCCACGGTTTGACTCATCCCCCCAAAATGCACCACAGAGCGCCACAGGAAGTCATTCCTGTCTGTGGCCATCAAACGCTTCAGCTCCTCCCTCTAAGTGTCAGTCTGTATGACCCTAAGTCATTAAACTGGACATTGATCATTACATCTCTGCAATATTTGACATAATTGTGCAATACTTCCTGTGTTAATACTCCTGGGCAATATACTTAAATTCCCTATTTATTGATATTGATTTTTATTCATACCTCCATTACTGCTGTGCAATATCCTCTGTCTCATTATAAATAAGCTACACTTAACTTGCCAGTTCATGCACTATTACTTTATACCATATTATTATCATCATCAACCGGTAAACCCACTTTGTACTTCACACCTATTTTATTTTATACTTATACCCACTTGGTACTTAATTTATTATCTGACCTGTATTATAGTGTATTATATTTTTTTTGCTTAGTACTTCTATTCCTGTGTGCACTGACGTGATAGTGAGCTGCTGTAGCAAAAGAGTTTCCCCTCGGGGATCAATAAAGTATTTCTGATTCTGATTCTGATTCTGATGACTGGGCAAAATGGGACAAAAATCCAACTGAAACCCTGCAGACAGAGTTCTGCGGGTACAAAAGAAAACCCCAAACTCTGCATGCAGCGCTGAATTAGACCAACATCCTTTACTTGTAAGTATTCAGAAACGATCGATCAAATCCTGGAGCCATATTAAGAAGAGTGACCCTGCCTGTTACCATTCTAAAGCTCTTGCCTGCCAAGAGTTGAACACAGAAAGGAGTCCCCGCTGCCAACTGGTCCTGGGGCCGGCTGACCTTTCACCCTCTGACATCACAAACCCCAGCCATCCTCGGGCAGTTCCACCATCACTTAGAAGATTGGACCTGACCAGATTATAACTAAAGAAGAAGAAAAAGACATCACCTATTGGAAGGATACCACACACTCTACAAACATATTTGGCCCTCAGCAGACAGTGGCTGGCAGACTTCCTAACCACAGTAAGTGATGAGGACTGGAGAGACGCCGACAGTGTTCAGAGCCCACAGCCTGGATATACAGGCTGCGCTGCCATTGTCATGACAGAATTACACTTTCTAACAAAATGTCACAAATACAGAAACATTATTGAGGAATTCTGAAGTCTGACAGAACGTACCCCTCCTTCTGGGGGAAAAAGAGAATGTCCAGTGTTGGCTATGAATTTTGTTCTATTAACTAATATTGTTACTCACAATATTTTTGTTAGTTTCATTTCTTTCATTCATTGTCTATCAGAATCATAATTGTGCTTTGGCAACACATGTCAAATGTCATGCCAGCAAAGCCTACTGAACTGAATTGAACTGAATGAAGAGAGGGAGCGGCATCAGCGAGAACAAAGCAGTGAATCGGAGAAATAAAACGTTATTTTCGGTTACGTTCTAGAGCCCGAACAAACACGGCCCCACCTCCGCACAGCCCTGCGGGAAGGAGCCACTGTGCTGGATTTTGTGTGAATGCAGCCGAAGCTTCATCCTGTGTGTGTGTGTGTGTGTGTGTAGCTCGGTCAAACACACACACACCTGCAGCTCTTTATACATCCATGACACAGAGAGCAGAGGAGAGAGTCCTGACCTCACAGGCTGTTATTGGCTGGGGGCGACACAAAGGTTGACGCCCAGAAACATCCCCAACACAGCAAACTAATGAGAAACTAAAAACTGAGGCAGAGGGCAGCAGCTCTGCAGAGACACACGTCATACTTCCACTGGGTCAGAAGCGATGATTGAGGGGGATCGCTTTTGTGTGAAGCTACACATGTTTTTTTTTAGGAAAATCCTACTCATTCTGCCTTTAAGCTATCAGATCAAGGCGAGGTCAGTGTCACAGCCAGAACTATTTGATAATTCACCAAAAGTAACAAATGGGAATCCGTTAGATTAGAAAATTCTGCGTCTAACATATCTGGAAGGGCGAACCTCTGGGATGACTGTAGGTTAAAGTAAAAATACATGAATGCATGTCCATGAAATTCAGACTGAGGCTGCCACAGTTTGACCTACTTTAGGAAGCTCCAGTCTACATATACAGCAACTACTGCTTACGTTACACTGCTATGTTGCGTGTGTGCTGGGGGGCAATAGCTACTACTTACCAAACCTAGCTGAAAAAGAGGCTGTTTAAAGTTAGACTGATATAGGACTGATACCGGTTCTTTGGTGTGTCTGGTCCAGTCAGTTAGTGGGGTGCACCACACCGGTGTGGAAACAATGGCCTGCTCTTGAATGGGGCCAAGACCAAGGAGCTGGTAAAAAGAGAAAACAGTCTCTGGTTGGAGGGATGTACTGTAAATGTGTCAGCATGCTAACAGACTGGACTGAAAGTGTAGCACTGAGGGAGGCTGTCCGCAGGAAGGGACAGAGCACACTCTACTTCTTAAAGCAGCTTAAGTCCTTTAATGTGTGCAGCAAGATATTGCGGATCTTTTGCCAGGCTGTTGTGGATAGTGCAGTATTCTTGGCTGCAGTCTGCTGGAGCAGAAGTATCAGAGCCTGAACAAACTGATCAGGAAGGCTGGCTCTGTGCTGGGGACATCTGTGGGGCCCAAAGAGTTGGTTGTGGAGAGGAGGATGCTGCACAAACCTCAATTAACATCTGTAGGCCAGTACACGGCTTTATATCTATCTATCTTATTCTATCTATTCTGCTATCTTAACTCTGCCTGTGGGTATAAATATATCCAATGTACAGTCAATTGTCTTTTAATGTCCAGGGACAATCTGCATATAACGTTATCTAATTTGCACTACTAATGTACAGTATTGAACTGGGCGCCATCATTGTACAAGGTCTCTCTCTCTATCGATACATTTCTGGGGGGAATGTGATTTTAATCTTTTGGAATGAATAGGCCACCTTTACAATGACACACAATATTTGCAAATTCAGTAAAACACTAAATGTATAAATGTAATGTGTGTGGTGGAGTCTGATCAGAAGTCAGATTTGATGTGATTCAATGAACGATCCTATGTGGAACACAAAGAGTTAAGACCAGACTCCACGTGGGGTTCTGTCTGCCAGGCTGTCAGCTAGCCGACAGCTCGCACTTAACTACATACACAGAGCTGATTGGTCCACTTCAAGGACAAATATAGGTTCTCTCGTCCACACGTGGGCGTGCACGTGAGATGGTCACGTGCGTTGATCATAACAACAACAAAGCCGTTCAGCCAATCAGATTGCTGCAGTCGCTCCCAGCCCTGCCTCACCCCGCCCCCCTGCTGTGGCTCGCGCTCCGCTGCAGTCGGTGTTGAGCGGTAAGCGCGTGAGGTCCTTGAGAACATGCCAGAGGTTCCGTCCGCTCCGGACATGTCCCGGAAAAGGGGCGCTGAGGCCGGACCGCTACCCGAACACGTCCCGGAGAGGAAGAAGGCCTGCTGGGGCATTCTGACCAGCCAAGGTCGGTACACTGCTGCGCTGTGGCAAAGGTAGAGATTTACTCCAGAAGGGGGTCAAACGTGAAAATATAGTCGTGTAAAAAGACAAAATCGGGGAAGATTTAAATAAAGTAACCGAATGAATAACGTTACATTTGATACAAGTTGTTGGTAGCTCTGTGGGCTGTAGGCAGCCTGATTCAGTGAAAGTGAAAGAAATATCAACCCTCTACTACTACTAATAAATAAAGTTAATAAAGTTTATTATTATAATATGAATTTGATTCAAATCTCACAATGGGGTCAATTCAGTATAATTGAGTTTAGACAGTTCAGGTCTGCAGTAAATAAGTAGCTGATCAGGAAGCTTCACATCCATCATTTTAGAAGTGGATAACAACGACAGGCATATGTGACTTCTATATACTGTGCTTTCTGCCAGTGCTGTGGAGGCGCACAGCTCACACTATTCATGAGCAGCAGAGAAAAGGCGTGGGGGGGGGTAAGGGGCCGAGGCAGAAGAGTTAACTGGGAATGAGAAAAGAAGGAAAGTAGAGGACAGCGGAGAGCATGCTGCGGTGGAGCCCATTTCTGTATTATACTGGTGTATGAACTTGGCACATGGCAGTGTTCATTACAAGTACAACTTCACCATTGAGCGTGTCATCCTTGCATCCTTCTCTTCCCAGGCTGTACAGTAGGAAGGGCGATATGACAACACTGTGAGGCGATATAGAGATTTTACGGTTTATACTGATGTAACTGTCCCTTTAAAAGAGCACCCCGTGTTTTAGCATTGCACTCCTATAACATTGTCATCATGAGTAAACATTGACTCATGATGGACAGTTTAAAAAAAGGATCAAATCGATGCAGCACGACCAGAGATTTCGTCTTTTTTACTCCACACATTCTTCTTCCTTGTCAAAACCTGACACCTACATTACCCACAATCCAACTCGACTGCCGACAGTTGTGTGTGAGATTGTGGTGTGTTATGCTAGTAGCGGCTAATGCAGCCTGCAGCCTGCAGCAGAGAGGAGCAGCGGGCTGCAGAGGCCTGGTGAGCTCACTTCTTTCTGACTCCACACCAACACGTTTGTTTCATCTTCAGACTCGAGGACGTTTATCAGATTCACTCAGCTCCCTGTGAGACACCAAAGGCTTCATACTACTTGTTTCACATATGCCACACCTTTCATAGTTCACCTTTAATATCTCTGATGGTATTAGTCCATTGTGGATAGTGAAATCAATGAGCAGGACTGCAGTGTTGGAAAAGTCAAATTACTCCTGAAGGTGGCCTGAAGGTTAAAGACCACGCGTTGTAACGCTGCTGGTTTCGAGTCCAGCTGGGGACCTTTGTGGCATGTTACTCCCTATCACGCTCCCTCATTTCCCGTTGTCTCTTTACTGTCAACTCTAATAAAGGCGTGAAATGCTATCCACCAGTCAGTTTCTGAATAGATGTGAAACATGCATGAGGCATGCATTGAGGAGTCTGGCTTCATTGTAAAGTATATCTCTGTTGAGTTTACAGGTACGCTCTCACAACACAAGCAGCCAGTTGGAGGGACATTAAGAATGTTGGGGTGCTGTTGGGCATTCATGAGGTTTGAGAGTTTTGATAGGTGGTGAGTAATGTCATCTAAACAGTCCCCTTAACCCTGATTGGTGCAGTACATGCATGTGAGGCTCAATCAATTGGTAATGGGCATTTTTTAGACTGTAGCTCAATAACAATATACCTGC
This sequence comes from Siniperca scherzeri, assembly GCA_027580175.1. Classification (NCBI taxonomy): domain Eukaryota; kingdom Metazoa; phylum Chordata; class Actinopteri; order Centrarchiformes; family Sinipercidae; genus Siniperca; species Siniperca scherzeri. The sequence continues at coordinate 36,038,329 of CM050842.1, read as the reverse complement.
ACGTTCTTTTTTTGGTCGCACTTTATTTTACGGTACACCAATAAGACATAATAAGCCGTACTTTGTATCAAATTAGACCAAACGGGGCTCGACAGTAACGGTTGCCAGGTTGCTATTGGCAACCATTTTGAAAAATTGTCAGCCGATTCTTGGCCTTTGGTTGCCATCAGTGGCAACCACTTTTTAACATAAAAAATAGGGACAGCAAACAACAAACATTCACCTCAAAATACATTAAATTGTAATATTTGTTGTAGGGCTGTGCGAATATCAATCCATGTGCAGATGCAATACGGTCATATTGGAGGGGTAGTGACGTTACTTCAGTCAGCCACGAAGAGTGTAGCTGAGCTCAGGCTGCAGTAGAAC